>SJYC01008524.1:0-56895 GCA_006408675.1 Madoqua kirkii
CTGTCTTAACTCTTCACAGTTCTGGAGGCTGGAAGTCTGAAGTCAAGGGGATTTATAGGGTTATGCTCCCTCTGCAGCCTCTGGAAGAGGTTCCTTCCTCACCTTTTCCAGCTTCTGGTAGGCCCAGCTGTCCCTTGGTTTGCAGCTGCAGCACTTAAAGTCTCTGCCTCTGTTGTCATATGGCATTCTCCTTGTGGCCTGTGTGCATATATCCCTCTTGTAAGGACAGCAGTCATACTGGATTAGGTCTCATCCTACTGACCTCATCTTAATTCGATGACATCTTCAAAGGTTCTGTTGCCAACTAAGGTCACATTTGCAGATACCAGGGCTTAGGACCTCAACATATCTTTGGGGCAGAGAAGGGCACAATCAACCAATAATATCCTCCAAGAAACAAGTGAATGGAGACAAGGAGGGGAGGAAATACAATCTATGGTATTAAGCTGGTCATTTCCATCTCACCGAGAATTATCCTGCAGAAAGACTTGAAGGCTGGGACATTTAACCAGTTCTCCCATTGGTTGAAGAATTTCTTAGGAGATTAACTTCCTCATACTTGGAGGCTGCTTGCACAGGTGGAGTGAACATACTTTTTCCAGCTAATTAGGGGAGCTTGAAATGGGATGCAAGCACTGTGTGAAGAGCTGTCCACCACAGCTGTGCTGAAGTCAGGGAGATTATGGGCTGTGGCACAGGGAACCAAAAGTGTCTGCAAAGATACACCCTTTACACTGCTCAGATCTCATGACCCACAAGAAGTCAGTCCACTCTGTCATTGACTTTTTTTGTTTCTTTGTGTTTTTTCTTTGGGCTGTGCTACACAGCACATGGGATCTTAGTTCCCTGACCAGGGATCGAACCCACTCCCCCTATATTGGAAGCACGGAGTCTGAACCACTGGACCGCCAGGAACTGTTAAAGGCAGTGGTCAGCTGCAAGCTCTACGTTTAAAAAGAAAATCTTTCAGCAGGAGAGTCAGTAGAAAAGTAAGTGTAGTTCCCCTGCTGTGGTTGCTCCTAAGCCTCTATTAATATTTATCATCTCTTTCCCCCTTAACCCAGCTGCCAAAGTGGTCTGATTGCTTGTCCTGAGGGTGTGAGCCTTTGTCTTTGCCATCATCAGGTGGTGCTGGCTGTGGTTGCCTAGTCGCTGCCATCACCAGGCCTGAAAGCACCAAGAGCCCCTCCAGCACCCAGGTGTCAGATGACCCCTCCTTGGCCCCATCAGACAGACTACCCTTACCTCTTCTGGACAGTCAGTGGTGGTCGCACCCTCAAATATAGCAATTCTCTTTTACCTGATTGTCCACTGGCACGGAGAGCCCAAAATGGAGAACTTTCCATGTTAACCAGGGGAAGACGTCCCCTCAAAGACCAGAACCAGTCACAGAAATGGGGAACATAGTTCCTGCAAGGAGTCCCCAGGGTGATGATGAAAGGGGTCAATTCTACTTCACCCCTTGACTGCTTGGCCCTGTGTTCTAACTACCAGGGACACAGCACTGTTTATCAGCCAATAGCTTAATACATGTACTACATCCTGGAAAGACAGTGACCTGATCCAAGGTTGTCATCCCAAAGCTGAAGTCTTTGAAAGGGCATTCCCACTTTCCACCCTTGGCTTCCAGGTAATGAAGAATATGGTAAGACTCCTTGTTGTACAGAACCATTGTCCCAATCCTTCACCATAAAACATACCCTTCAACTGAGATTTCACTCTACAGGATCCCGGGTTGATAGTGAGATGTCCTATAAATCTTTTCTCCCTGCTGGAGAAAAAAGACTACAGCAGGGAAGATGAGTCCATATTCAGAAAAGCTTTCAGTTCCAGTAAGGACACCCTGCTGCCCTCTGCAGGGTGGAGGGAGTCTGATGCAATCAGCTTCCCCAGTGTTGGGGCAGTCTAAAGGAATGACAGCATAATGAGGATCCAGTCTCTGCAATGAGCATTCAGCAGTAGCAGTACACAAATCTGCCTTGGTGAGAGGAAGCCCTGTCTCTGGGCCTATGCCGAGCTTCCATCTCTGTCACCTTCCCACTCCGTTCGTGGGCCCAAACTCTTAGTCGAGGATAGAAACTGATACCCACCAGACACATCATTCTCAGCATGTGGTTGTTGAGGGCCCCTCCTCTGCAACAAACGCTTTCTGATGAGCACTGAGATTCAAAAATCTCAGTCTGAAGCCTCTCCTGTTAGTCCATCCACACCCCTTTTGCTCAGACTTCCTTCTCCAGTATTCCAGCCTTGCTTCATCCAGGCCTCTGACCACCCAGGTGAGTTACTCCCCACTGCCCAGAAGTCCATGTATATTCTCCCCTCAGGCGTGCCTCCCTACCTGCAAAGCCGATGGCCAAGTGTACTGCCCACGAGAAGGATTTCCCTCACCACTCACATTTAGCACTCCTCCTGAGTGGGTGTGTGATGTCGCAATTCAGTTTTGTTTTGCACATCGTATGAAGCCAACCCATCCATGGGCTGGGGCTCAAATTTTTGTCCTCCTATAGCTATGGCAGTCAGAAACACCCCCACAGGTGTGAATGTGAGCTGAGAGAGTAGGCTGGTGCAACACAGGGATGACATGGAGTCCAAACCACCTTTCCTTTCCATGCAGCATCCTTGCACTCTCTGAACCTGACCCCAAAGTACCACTGTCATCATACAATGAATTGTCCATTTAAGACTAGTGACTGAGCCAACTTAAGGATTGCTATCCCAGACTATGATGGGCGTTTCTGGTCATGATGTCTTGATATCCCATTTTCAAATCTTTACAGGCTACCTGGGCCCTGTAGCACATCATGAGCTGCTTTTTCAAATGAGTAATTCTGTGTTGCCAAAGGCATGGCTTAGCTCTCAGACCTAAAAGATCTCCTATTGGAACTTTCCACAGACTCCACTTGGTGTCCTCATCTAACAAAGAGGCCTCTGGCACTGTTGGACTTTTGAGTCATTGAACCCAAGACTCAGGGCAGCTGGGACCTCAGCTTGAACCTGCTAAAGAAGCCTTTTTTGCTTTAGTCCACATTTAGAGCTAGAAGAGATAGTGCATTCTCTGGTCTCATATAATAAATCCTACCTCCCAAACGCCCTGTCACTCAATAAACTGCCAGCATAGTTCCTTTCTAAGGCTGGGTTCTCCAGAACCAGACTCTGAAGCACAAGTGATTAATTAAGGAAGTGCCCCCAGTGATGTGATGGTCAACACCTGACTCTTCGGAATGAAAATAAAACCTTGATATATGTGTACTAAGGCGTTTCAGTCGTGTCTGACTCTTTGTGACCCTGTGGACTGTAGCCCACCAGGCTTCTCTGTCCTTGGGATTCTCCAGGCAAGAATACTGGAGTGGGTTGCCATTTCCTTGCCCCGCGTTGTCTGCTTAGTTACTGAAAAAAAAGAAAAAGAAAAACCTGCTCAGGACAAATGAAAATACGTTTGTGACCTGGATGCAACAGGTGAGCTGCTAGTGGCAAGCCGGGTGATCCAGGAGGTTCACAGGCAAGGCTAGTTAAGGGAGTTGACCCCGATCCTTGGATTAGTGTAAGTTGGGCCCTACGGCGGCGGCGCACTCCACCTCTAGGGAACCTTGACACCTCCACCGGACCCTGCTTCAGCCTGTTAGCGCAGCTTCCCCACAGCTGAGGCACTGGAAGGGCCTTCTTAGGCTTCCACGACCTCTGCAAGAAGATTATACCTGTAAATCTCCAAGCCAGGAGCCCGGGGTGGGGGAAGGGAACGGAAGGAGGGGCCGGTCAGAACCACTGCGCCATAGGCTCTGTGCACCCAGCCCGCCCCACCCAACGGGCTCTTCTCCCGTAGACACTCGTCCTTGGGCCACCCTCAGCCAGGTGTAGACGAAGTTATGCCAATATACCTGGGTTTTTTTTCCCAAAGGATTTTGAGTGGTAATGGAGGGAAAGCATAAAGGAAAATAAACAGAAAGCGATGGCCCTGAAGTAGGAGTGTTTACGGAACTTGGTCTTCGAAACCCAAGGGGAACACTATATGCCAAGGGAATCTGGCTGGGTTAGAGGGAGGAAGAAGTGGATTTTCTCTCGGGTAAGGAGGAGGCTGAGTTGCGACAGTTTTAGGAGAGGGGGCACTCCAGTGATTAAAGGTTTTCCCTGCTGAAGGCATGGGAGCGGGGACACGGCGGGAATCTTTGAAATTCCGAGATAGGTATTCTCTTTCCTGAGAAGGGAGGCAATAGACCGTGACAGGTTTAATGGATAAAGATCCCACGCAGAAGGAGGGCGACGGGGGGGATATCTGTCCAGGTGGTCTGTGTTACCGGGTGTTCATCCCGGCCTCCTACGCTGGCAGAAGAAAGGAAAACCTCTAAGTAGTCCCTGTCCCGGGAAGGTTTGAAAACAGCGGTGCCCTTGTGACTCCGGAAAAGATGGAACGGTTGCTATGGCGACGTAGAGCACACATCGGAAATAAATAAATAAGCAGTTCTGGCTGCAGCAGCCGCGCCCCCGCGGGACTCGAGCGCGGGGGAGGGGGCCCCTGCGGGCCCGGGTCCCCGCAGCCCGCGCGTCCCCGCCATTGGCAGAGCCGGAGGGGGGGTGGGTCACCCCCCAGAGGGGGGGCGAATGGTACAGTCCTCCGCCCGCGCCCTGGCCCGGCCCGCTGCAAGCAGGCGAGCTCGGATCCCCGCGCCGCCGCCACCGCCACCGCCGCCAGCGTAGTCCGAAGCAGAGTCGGGAGGCGGAGATGGAGGGTGTCAGCAGCCACCGGACCCTGTCCTACAGCCGCTGGAGCTACGACAGGTAGGGCGGGCGCCTGGAGGATGGGCATCGCAAGGACCCTCCCGGCCGCCCTGAGTGGGCGCTCTACGAAGCTCGCACTTTTGCGGGAGAAGCCGGCCCTCCCGGATGAGAGCGGGTGTGATCGTCCAGACTACCCCCACCCCCACCCCAGGAATCACGGTGCACTCGGAGCCTTGAGTATCCGGGACGGTTGAACGGAGAGCCTCGGATATCCGAACCCGGAGCCGAGCGACAGTGTCCTCACACCTGCGGGGCAGAACTGTCAGAGGAGGAGGGCACCGGGGCACTGGGACCAGCGAGTTGGCGCTCACCTCCCACCCCTCCCCCACCCCACCCCGGCTGTCCCGCGGGGGGCGATCCGCGTTGAAACAGCGCGAAAGAGCTTCCAGGGACTGCGGGGCGGGGCGGGCCCGCGGTGTGTGCGGCGAGAAGGGGCGCCCCTCGAGTACGGGCCGCGCCCCCCTTGGCACTGCATTCGCCGTCTGGGTCTGCGCCCCGCAGGGCCTCGGCGGGGACAGGGCTAGTCCAGGGCAGAGTGCCCTGGGTCGCCGTCGGGGACCCGCTAGTCGCTGCCTGCTGGGCGGATAGAGGTGGCAGCCCGAGGCCGGCTGTTGGGGCCCCAGGAGAGGCACCCGCGCCCGCCGGGTTGCCAGGCTCAGTATCCTCCCCGCGGGGATGCAAAGCGGCTGCTGGCGTGGGCGGTCTGGAGCCGCGCTCCCCACGCACTCGTCCGGGAGAAAGGGATCAGCCATCCTTCTGATGAAATGAGAAAAATAAGCAACCGAATGAGTCGGTCATAAAGCAGAGTAGATTTATTCTGAGATTTGGTTCTTTCTACCTTTTTTGGTGTGTTAAATATCACCCCTCTTTTTAAAATGAAGTCATGATGATGGTAAATGGATTTTTTATTTGCTTTTGTTAAAGTTCATAACCCGTTGTCAGTCTCCAGAAAGCTGAAGTTAATTGCTCTGATCCGTTGCCCTTATGGTGAGGGCTGGAAGAGAAACTTGAGTAGCCGGGCTGCTCTCTTCTCCCTGAAGTCTTGCTTCCTGCCTTCCTCCACTCTCCTCTGCTTAAAACCTTCCTGCATCTCTGACAGCCCTCATGTTCAAAGATTCAGAGGAACAGGTGTCCCTCCTGCCTCAGGCTAATTCCCCTGGGACCCCTCTTTCCCTCCCTCCTGGGTCTCACGTCCCGCTGACCCCATCCATCTTCATCTTTCGCTCTTTACTAGTCGCCTCCCTTCAGCCTGTAAACCTCTTCAAATCTGTCTTGTCTCCCTCCGCAGGACAGGTGCACCTGGGTCGCCTCTTTCTTGGCTTTCGTTGCCTTCTTTAAGGAAAAAGATCAGTTTGATGCAGTTTCTTCATCCACCCTTCATTGCACAGCTCTAGCAGTCAGCCTGCAGTCTGCCTCACAATTTCAGTGAACTGGCTGTTTTGAAAAGCAGTGCTGTCTATGGAGAGGAACTCTAAAATGACCGAAATATTAACCTTAAAATAACAAAACTTTCAGATCCCAAACCACACATTCATTCACTTAATCAGCAAACATGTATTGAGTGCAAACTAAGGGCCGTGGAGATAAGGATATAAAAAAGTACATTACTTCCTTTCCTGACTTAACCTCACAGTCTAGATTCTCAGAGAAATACATGGTAGCACATGCAGCAAATGCATCTTGGGACAAAAAAGCATGATCCGTCACCCTTTGCTTGGATTCTGTCACCTGGATTCTCTTTTGTCCCTTTTCCTTTCCATTTGGCCTGAACTTCTTTCCCCAGCCAAATATCCCCTGGTGCCAAGTGATTGTACCATAGTTTTCTGGAAAGCAAACTCAAACTCCTGCTATATAATCTGTAACATTAGCATGAGAGTATTCATAGCTTAATTTTCCTTAGCCCACTACCACCACAGTAGTAGGTTTTAGGTGTGTTGTAGTACCTATTGATTAATTCAACTGTTTAAGTATTGACTTTCTTCTTCGGATCTATTTGGCCTCTCAAATGACCTGAGATTTCTGTTAAAAAAAAAAAAAGTTGATGTTATTGTCTGTTGTATAAGACATTAATAAAATTATGTTTGATTTGGGGTAAAAAAAGAAATACATAGTAGCATTATATGAAAGGTCTAATACATATATGACAGGAAATATTTAAATTAATTCTATATAGTAACTAAACTTTTTTCCCCCTGCATAAATAAACAAACAAAAGCAGCAAGTCTCTAGAATTACACAGCCTGAATTCAAATTCTGACTCCACCTAGCTAAGCTTAAACATATTATTTTTCCTCTCTGAACTTGTTCCTTCATCTGTAAAATGGAGAAATATCATTAACTAGATTAATTATAAAGTCCTTGGCATTCTGCCTGGGACATAGTACTAAGTGGTACCTATTGCTGGGAACCCCCTGTAGCTCAAATGGTTAAGAATCTGCCTGCAATATAGGTTTGCCTGCCCGAGTTTGATCTGTGGGTCAGGAAGATCCCCTGGAGAAGGAAATGGCAATCCACTCCAGTATTCTTGCCTGGAGGATCCTACGGACAGAGGAGCCTGTTGGGCTACACCCCATGGAGTCACCAAGAGTCAGACACGACTAAGCAACTTTCATTGGTGTTTTGTTAACAAATGTTGTAAACGTCTCCTATGGGCTTCCCAGGTGGCGCTAGTGGTAAGGAACCCACCTGCCAGTGCCGGAGACAGATGCAGGTTCAATCCCTGGTCGCAAAGAGCTGGACATGAATGAAGCAACTGAGCACACATGTATTGTAAATGTCTCTTGGGAGCCCTGGTTTTCCACAGAAACTCAGTTTGAAAATCATCATTCTCCTTTATAGGCCCCCCCACATTAAGATATTTCCAGGGATTCTGTACTCAGAACTCTTTTCTTCTCATTCTGACAACCTTGACACCTGGGGAGCTGTGTGAAGAAAAACAGGTTCCCTGGCCTTGTCCAAAGAAACTGAATCTGAACGTCCAAGTATGGGCCCTTGGAATCAATTCTTGGGTAAACCTTCTCAGATGATTCTGGTACAGCTGAAACCACTGATATATACCACCCATTTCCATTTTCTAGTTACTACTTAGTTTTCAAAACATAAGAATTGAATTATTCAAAAAAGTTTTGCAATCCTCAAAAAAGCTGTAAAAAAGATAACATAATCAACAAATGCAGATAGTGCATAGATATTAAAAGTGAAGTTCAGTGATTCTGTAGCCCCCCACCCCCAGCTCCTAGGAGAAAACCACTCCTCACAGTTAACCCTCACTTTCCAACCCTGTTCTAGCCTCTGTCCCCACTACATCTTTGAACCTGGAAAGGTACTCTCCGTCACATTCCCATTGAAGTTGACCTCTGTGCTGTGTATAGCCTATTCATATAAGCTATTTTCCCCTTTGCTTCTTTTTTGTTTGGTTGGTTTTGTTTTTCGAATTTTTTTTTTTTTTTACTGTGTCCATGCAACTTGCTGTATCTTAGTTCCCTGATCAGGGATTGAACCTGGGCCCACAACTGGGGAAGTGCTGAGCCCTAACCACTGGACAACCAGGGAATTCCCTCCCCTTGGCTTCTGAGGTCATCATTTATGTATCAGTTATCCATTGCTGTGTAACAAATCACTCCTAAACTTAACGGCTTAGGATAATAACTGAGTTAGCTCAAGATTTTGTGAATCAGCAGTTTGGGCTGGGCAGTTGGGTAGTTTTTGTGGTCTGGGCCAAACTCAGCTTTTTTTGGCTACACTGGCTCACATGTTTGGTGCCTCAGCTATGAAGGCTAGTCCATCTGGGGCCTCTCTCCTTCAAGCAGGCTAACTCAAGTTTCCTTACATACTCCTAGAAGGGTTCCCAGGGAGAAAAAAAGAAGCTGTAAGGCCTCTTGGGCCTAGGTTTAGAGCTTGTACAACATTTCTTTGCCACACTGTTACTGGCCAAAATAAGTCAAAGGGTAGAGAAATAAGCCTCACCTCTTGAAGGGAGGAGCTGCAAAGAATTCATGGCCATTTGTTATAATATGCTGCCTACATTTAAAAAATGGTTGCCTCCTCTTGTTTCCCACCTTCTAAATGTGAGCACACACCAAAGCTCTCTCTCCCCTTTTCCATTCTGTTCCATTCCATTCTGTTCTCAGTTATCAACTCAGTGCTTTTAACACAGAAATCCATATCTTCAACCCCAATTTTTAAAGTTTTTAAAAGATTAATTTTTTTTGTTGCACTAGGTCTTTCATTGCTGTATGAGGGCTTTCTCTAGTTGCTGCAAGTGGGGATTGCTCACTAGTCGAGGTGCAGAGGCTTCTCGTTGCAGTGGCTTCTCTTGATGCAGAGCACAGATTCTAGGGTATACAGGAGTTGTGGGTTGTGGGCTCTAGAGTGCAGGTTTAGTAGCTGTGGCATACAGGCTCTGTTGCCTCACAGCGTGTGGAATCTTCACAGACCAGGGATCAAATCTGTGTTTCTGCATTGGCAGGCAGATTCTTAACCTCTGGACCCCCAAGGAATTCCTCAACCCCAGTCTTTTTGTTGAGCCTAGCCCTACATCTCTACATCTCACAACTCAAGATATTCAAAATCAGATCCTTCCCTGATAAATCTATATTCTCTATTTAGATTCCCTGATAGTCAAATGAACACCTCAAGACACTGACACTGACCTTGAACTTTCCAAGTCTAGTCATTTCATCTGTCTGTCCTTACCTCTGCCACTGATTATTAGGAAGATAAAATGAGATGATATATCCAAAATAACTGGCACAAAGTATCACTCCATGTGTTCTCAACAACTTGGCACTTGGCTAACTTCCTTGTATCTATTGAGGCTCCAGTCATTATGCCCATGTCAATGACTAAACTAGTACTCCTTCCAATTTCCAGATCTCCCTATTCTAGAAGCTTCTCTTCAGTTATTTACAGGATACATTCCTAGATGTTGATACCTGGAATTGCTTGACTTCTGCTATTATACACATGATCATCCCATCCTCTAGGATGATACTATAGTGTCCTTTAGTGCCTCATCTGTGCGTATTCTCTGCAGCCCTTTCCTGGCCTTTCTTCTTAGCTTCCCAGCCAGAACCACATGAGAGATCATTTGAATCACTCGCTCCCACCACTCGGTATTTCCTCACACATGCTCACCACCACCCTAGCCCTGTCTGGATCTCTCCCCACCTTTCTTATGGTGGCCCCAGAACCCTATCACATAAACCACACAGCTATGCGGGTTGTCCTCACTTTCGTGGTCTTCATTGCAGCTTGGCTATCTCCAGCATCTCTCAGTCTTTTCATTTATCTTGGGTTACCTTCACTCTCATTTCCCACAACAGCTTTTCCAAAGTATCGTACTCAAGACTCCTCTCACTAGACCCTTTCTCCATGTCCCCAGACTCTAAGCAAATGATATTGCCTTTGAGAAAAATCAGTCACATCCAGCTTGATTTTCTGTAACTTCCGGCCTCCACATCACTTCTGCACTTCAGTCCTCCCTTGTGGGGACTTTTTCATTGTTTCCACATCTTTCTGTTAGAAACCGTTCCATGATAAACATCCTTAAGACAACACTTTTTTAAACTTTATTTTTATTTTATATCTTTAAAAATATTTATTCATTTATCTATTTGGCTGTGCCCAGTCTTAGTTGCAGTACGCGGGGTCTTTGATCTTCCCCATAGCATGTGGGATCTTCAGTTGCAGTATGCAAACTCTTAGTTGTGGCATTGGGATCTAATTCTCTTACCAGGGATTGAACCCAGGCCCCTTGCACTGGAAATGTGGAGTGTTAGCCACTGGACCACCAGGAAATTCCCGGATAACATTTTTTTTTCTCATGATTGATTATTTGATTAGAAGAGGGGTTATTAGTTTCAGATTTGGGGATTGTTGACAGATTTTTCTCCAAAAGAAGTAAATTGATTTGTATTCTCACATGTAGTCACTTTGCCAACATGGTTGTATGATTATCTATTTGTGAGTGTGACCTCCCAGCCTCTGAGACTACGTAGTATAATTGTTCAGAACTTGGATTTTGGACCCAAAGTGACCTGACCTAGGAGCCCAGCTCCCTCAATTGTTGGTTATGTAACTGTAGAGCAGTGACAACTTCTAGCTGCAAAAAAGATGATAATAATTGTACCTGCCTCTTGAGTAGGTCCGTTCATTTAATATGTATTTATTGAGCATCTTCTAAATGCCAGACAATGTTTTAGGCATGGGAGACAGAGCAGTGAATGGAACAAAGTACTTGGTCCCAGAGTTCTTACACTCTAGTGGGGGGAGATAAACATAGACCAAACTATTATATATATATGTAAATATATATGTAATAATTGTAATCATATATACATAATATTTTGGTCTATGTTATACATATATGTATGTATGTATCAGTGCTAAGTGAAACATGATCTGGTTAGTGTACAGAAGAAAAGTAAAACAGTATCAGGATAGAGTCTGACTACATGGGGGTTTTGGTAGTTGTGAGTACACGGTACTATATAGTGTGGTAGGCAGCTCTTTCTGATAAGGTGATGTTTCAGCAGAGACCTGAAAAGAGCCAGAGAGTGAATTGTGTGGCTAATGGGAAGAATGTTCCATGGAAGAGGAATAGCGAGTAAAAAGGTCCTACAGTAAGAATGAGCCCAGGGTCTATTTGGAACAGCTCGGAGGCAAGTGTTTCCTTGTGCCTCTTTATAATGTGCTGTGCTCAGTCACTTCAGTCATGTTTTACTCTGCAACCCCATGGACTGCAGTCCACCAGACTCCTCTGTCCATGGGATTCTCCAGGCAAGAATACTGGGGTGCGTTACCATGCCCTCCCCCAGGGGATCTTCCCTACCCAGGGATCAAACCTGCATCACTTACATCTCCTGCATTGACAAGCAGGTTCTTTACCACTAGCATCACCTGGGAAGCCCACCTGGGAATACTTACTCCCAACTCCCCCTCCCCCACCAAGTCCTACTCTCCCCATCCTCAGGGAACTACTGGTCTGATTTCTTTGAATTTCCTAGAATTGTGTAGAATGGGACTCATTCAAAATGTATTCTTTTTTTATCTGCTTTCTTTCATGCAGCATAGTTACTCTGATATTCGTCCATGTTTTTACATGGATCTGTAGTTCATTTCTTTTTGTTGTTGAGTAATATTTCATTATATGTAGATGTCATAGTTTGTTAATCCATTATTTGATGGTAAACACTTGGGTTATTTCTACTTTTTGGCTATTACAACTAAAGTTTTGTGACTATATAAGTCTTTATGTGGACATGTGTTTTTATTTCTCGGCGGTAAACACACCTAGAAGCAGACTGGTTGGATCATACCGTAGGTGTACGTTTAACTTTTTAAGAAACTGTGCAACTTTTCCAAAGTGGTTGTAGCAGTTTACATTCTCGCAAGCGGAGTCCCAATTCTTCCACATCCTTTCACAAACTTTATAGGGTCAGTCTCTTTCATTTTAGCCGTTCTAGTAGGTACGTAGTAGTATCTCCTTGTGATTTTTAAATTGCGTTTATTTACTGAGCACCTTTCATGTGCTTATTTGCCATCTATATGTCTCCTTTGGGGTCCCATTATTTAAATTGGGTTCTTCCTTATTGTTGAATTTTGAGAGTTCTTTGCATAACCTGGATACATTCCTTTATCAGATATGTGACTTGCATATATTTTCTCCAAGTCTATGGCTTTTTTTTTTTCATTCTCTTATGTATTTTGAAGAGCAGAAGTTTTCACTTTCAATGCAGTCCAATTTGTCACTTTGTGCTGTTATGGATTTTACTTCTGGAGTCATATCTAAAAAATCATTGCCTAACTCAAGGTGGCAATGGTTCTCTCCTAAGAGTTTTCTGCTTTTAGGTTTAACATTTTGCATCTGTGCTCCATTTTGAGTTAACTTTTGTATATGGTATGAAGTTCATTTTTTAAAATGAATATTCAACTGTTCCAGCACCATTTGTTAGAAGGACTACTTTTTTTCTCCTTTATCATGTGTCTGTATATTTATTTCTGTATTCTCTGTTCTGTTGATCTTGTCTATCTTTTGAACAAATTATTGATTTAGTAAGGTGTGGTTTTTTTTTTTGGTGTCCTGGGTCTTTGTTGCTGCATGGGCTTTCCTTCACTCGCGGTGAGTGAGGGCTACTCTCTAGTTGCAGGGTGTGGCCTTCTCTTGTGGGGCACAGACTGTAGGAGCTGCAGGCTTCAATAGCTGCAGTTGGGCTCGGTAGTCGTAACTCCCAGATTCTGCAGCACAGGCTCAATAGTCAGGGCACATGGACCTAGCTGCTCGGCAGCATGTGGGACCTTCCCCTGAGCAGGGATCGAACACCTGTCTCCTGCATCGCCAGGTGGATTCTTTACCACTGAGCCACCAGGGGAGCCTGATCTTGTATTTATTGACACCAATACCACACAGTTACTATAGCTTTATGAGTCTTGAAATCAGGTAGTTTAGGATCTTCAACTTGGTTCTTTTTTTTTTCTTTTTCAAACCACAGTACTCATCTATTACTCCACAATTGTGAAGATTTCTTTCCAGTTATTACAGTGTTTGTGGTCCTGCCTGGGGCCCATCCCCAACCCAGAATCAAGCTACACGGCAAGTAAAATCCAGTGGTTTCTTAGAGAGTGTGCAGTCAGAACCATGTGAGAAGGATGATTTGGAGAGGGCCTCTCATTGAAGCCCTGGACACACCAGGATGTTCGTTTTCAAGGTTTTGTCTATTTTGAGTCCTTTCTTAAAATTTCACATTAATTTTACAATGAGATATTCAAGTTCTATAAAAGCAAAACAAAAGCCTACTGGGATTTTGCTTAGGACTGTAGATCAATTTGAGCGTTCCAGGTGGCACTGGAACCTGCTTGCCAGTGCAGGAGACATAAGAGATGAGGGTTTGAACCCTGGGTCAGGAAGATCCCCTAGGGGAGGGCCTGGTAACCCACTCCAGTGTTCTTGCCTGGAGAATCCCTTGGACAGAGGAGCCTGGAGGGCTACAGTCTACAGGGTTGCACAGTTGGACACCACTGAAACGACTGAGCACACACCCAAAATATATGTAACATAAAATTAGCCATTTTGGTGATTCCTAAGTGTATAATTCAGTAGCATCAATTACAGCCACAATTTTATGTAACCATTACCACTATAGATTTCTGAAACTGTTCATCACCCCCAAACAAAAACTGTGTGCTCATTAACAAATAACTCCTCATTACCCTCTTCTCCCAGCACTTCTAACTTACTTTCTGTCTCTATCAATTTGTCTATTGTAGCTAATATATATAAGAGGAATCATACAATATTTTTTCTTTTGTGTCTGACTTAGTTCACTTAGGATAATGTTTTCAAGGTTCATCTATGTAGCAGCATGTATGAGATTTCATTTCTTTTTTTTAAAAAACAAAAATTTTTAAAAAAAGTTATTTATTTGGCTGTGCCTGGTTGCAGTATGCAGGATCTTTAGTTGCAGAATGTGGGATCTAGCTCCCTGGCTGGGTATTAAACCCAGACTCCCTGCATTGAGAGTGTGGAGTCTTCGCCACAGAACCACCAGGGAAATCCCTTCATTCCTTTTGTGGTGGAACAACATTCCTTTATATGGATATACTGCATCTTATTTATCCGTTAATCTGTTGAGGAACACTTGGGCTGTTTCCACCTTTTGGTTGCTGTGAAAATGCTGCTGTGAACACTGGTGTGCAACGTTTTGTGCTAGTCCCTGTTTTCAGTTCCTTTGAATATATACCTACGAGTGGGGGTTTCCCCGGTGGCGCTAGTGGTAAAGAACCCACCTGCCAGTGCAGGAGACGTAAGAGATGCAGGTTCCATCCCAGGGTCAGGAAGATCCCCTGGAGGAGGGCATGGTAACCCACTCCAGGATTCTTGCCTGGAGAATCCCTTAGACAGAAGAGCCTAGTGGGCTACAGTCCATAGGGTTACAGCGAGTCAGAGGAGCTAAGCACAGCACAAGGTGAACAACATGATGTTTGACATGCATTTATACTGTGAAATGACCACAGTCAAGCTAATTAACACTCCCTATCACCATGCACCTCGCATAGTTACCATTTTCTTTCCTTTTCCTTTTTTTGTGGTGAGAGCACTTAAGATACGGTCTTTTAGCAAATTCGAGAATTCAGCACAGAGTTGATAAATGTAGTCCCCATGCTGTACCTTAGATCTTCAGGGTTTGTTCTTCTTGCATATCTGAAACTTTGTACCTTTTAACTAACAGCTCTCATTTCCGCCATCCCTCCAGCCCCTGCCAATCACCATTCTCCTCTCTGCTTCCTTGGCTTTGACTGTGTTAGAGTAATATATAAGTGATACAATATTTTTCTTTCTGTGCTGGCTTATTTCAGTTAGCATAATGTCTTCCAGATTTATCCATGTTGTCCCAAATGGCAGAATTTCCTTTTTTTTAAAGGCTGAATATTAGTCCCTGATAGCTATAGATATAGATACAAAATTTCTCACTGTTAGCCATGTATTGGTCCACAGACATTTAGACTGTTCCCATATCTTGGCTATTGTGAATGATGCTGCAATGAACATGAGGGTGGAGATATCCCTTTGAGATCCAGAGTTCATTTTTTTCTGGATATACTCTAAAGTTGGATTGCTACATCATATGATAGTTCTATTTCAAACTTTTTGATGAATTTCCATGCTGTTTCCCACAATGGCTGTACTAATTTGTATTAGTACCATCTGCTGCTGCTAAGTCGCTTCAATCGTGTCTGACTCTGTGCGACCCCAGAGATGGCAGTCCACCAGGCTCCCCCATCCCTGGGATTCTCCAGGCAAGAACACTGGAGTGGGTTGCCATTGCCTTCTCCAATGCATGAAGGTAAAAGGTGAAAGTGAAGTCGCTCAGTCGTGTCTGACTCTTCGCAGCCCCATGGACTGCAGCCTACCAGGCTCCTCCGCCCATGGGATTTTCCAGGCAAGAGTACTGGAGTGAGGTGCCATCACCTTCTCCAATTAGTACCATCAACAGTATTCAAATGTTCACTTTTTTGATAATGTTCTTTGAAGCACAACAGATTTTAACTTGAACAAAGTTAAATTTATCCCTTTTTCTTTTGTTTATGCTTTAAGTGTCTTATTTATAAATCCATTGCCAAATCCAACGTCATGAAGATTTGCCACTGATTCCTTCTAAGTGTTTTGTGGCTTTAGAGCTTGTACATAGGTCGATTTATTTTGAGTTACTTTTTGTATATGATGTGAGGTGGGAGTGCAATCTCATTTCTTTTGGAAATCCAGTTGTTCTAGCACATCTGTTAAAAAGACTGTTCTTTCCCCCATTAAATGGACTGAGCACTCTTATGAAAAATCAGTTGACTACATCTCAGTTTAATCAATTGACCATTGATTTATGGATTTATTTCTGAATGCTAAATTCAATTCCATTGATCTGTATTCTTATGCCTGTACCTCACTGTTTTGATTACTGCAGCTTTGTTATAAGTTTTGAATGGGAGACAAGGGAAGGGAAGCAAGACGTGACCTGTACTAAACATGTTAGGAGGAGCTGTGACTCCCAAGGGACTGGCTCACTGAGATGGTACAAAAGGGGCAGAACTTGAGCTTTGGTATCAGACAGACCTGGTTCAAGTCGCAGCTCCACCTTTTACTAGCTATGCAAATGGAGCACAGTAAGGGAAAATCCTTCTTGTTTTGGTTGATTAAAAAAATCATACTGCCACTTGTGAAAATAAAAGAAACAAAGGTTGAACAGTTTAGAAGTGTATCAAGTAGATATTTAATCTCCTTTAGTCTTAGTTTCCCCATCTGTAAAATGGGGTGATGATTTTCTTATAGTGAAGGGTCTTGTGAAAACTGGCTGAGATAATGCTTGTGTACCCTTTCAGGTGGGCTGTGGATTAGCAGAAATAGACCACACACATATCCACTATAGGATTACATAGAATGAATTTCCTAATTGGCCTGGAGATTGTTGGTGACCAGGGGCCTTCACAGCATATTTTGCTCTTTGGTTGCCACACAGGGCATGAAGCTTCTGGCGATACTCTGCCCAGGTAGGTTTCTGTCAACTTGAGAAAGCAGCCAAATTCTTGTAAAAATAGCCTTTCTGTATTTAAGGCTTACTTTACTGTGCCGAGAGAACATGACACTAACAAAAAATGTGCTTCTGTTTTCAAAAAATAGGTCCTCCTGTCACAGGGAGAAAAATTAGTCTCTCCCTGTTCTTGAATGTAGCTTGATGTCAGCAAAACCACATGCTTTTGGTGGGAAGGGGGTGGGAACAGCAGGTGGGGGGCAGGCAGAGCCACGTCTAGATGTTCCTGAAGTTTGGCTTTTTCCTCACGGTGTTCAGATCACTTGCACAGTACCCGTGGGACCTTGGAAGAGCTCCTTAACTGCTGTGAGCTTCCATTTTCTTATCTTTAAAATGGACATAATAGTACTCATCTCATAGCATTGTTGGGAAGGTTAAGAGAATTAATATACGAGGCTTAATAAACGCCGAGTGCTTGGGACAGTGCCTGGCACACAGCAAGTGCTATTTAAGTGTTAGCTCTTGTCATTATGAACTGGCATGTGGCAGGGCTCTCTACTAATATCAGGAGTATTCTCTTCAGTGGAATCTGAAAGTTGGACCATTCCTAGACACAGGGACAGGTGTGGTGACCCAGGTAGGAGAAGCTCTGTGAGGAGAGTGGGCAGGAAAGGGAGGAGGCAGAGATGGGTCAGGAGTACATGGAGGGAGGTATTCCAGGGGTTGCAGAGGCTAATGAAGACCCAGTAGGCACCAGTTGAGACCAAGTGGATGAGAGGGCACAGCTGTAGGAACTCTGAGCCAGGGGCACGTGGACTTGAGAGTCAAGAACTTTATCCAGTGCCTGAGGTGTGGGTGACAAGGTTCAGCTTCCCCAAGAAGAACTGGGGCTAGGCCTCACCACTGGACCTCAGTGGAGAATCCACACGTACATCAGGACATGGAAACAGACCCCTCTTTGAGGACTTGGATCCGTGCCATCACTGTTGAGAGACCACTGCAGCGCGATCTGTAAGGAGGAGTCAGTTAATCCCAGTGCTGGTGGGCCAGAATCAGCAGAGAAGCTGGAGCAGGGCAGACCAGGCCTGGGGGCTGAAAACTGTAGCTTGTGAGTTCACAGGCAGCTTATTCCAAAATAAGGATGGGATCCTCCTGCTGTCTGAACATGGCTTTATGATGTGTGCACAGAGCACTGTTAAGGGAGTCAGGTGTCTAGGATTTGAGTCTACCCCATTCATTCCCATTCTGTTTCTGGGCTAGTCCCTTGGTTCTCTGGGCCTATTTCCCGTGTAGTGGAAGGAAGTGGACTGGTTACTGAAGCACTCTTATAGTTCTGGTGTTCTGTGAGTACACGGCCTGTGGCCTCAGTGTGTACTCTGTGATTGGGAAGGCTGGGGTGAAGAGAAGGGGGGTGCTGGGATTGTGACCCTGGCCATGGCAGCCCCAGCTTAGGGGTTGCTGGGCAGGGGAGGCTGCAGTGGCCGCCAAAGGTAGGTGATTGAAGACCTGCTTTGTTCCAGAGCTTTTAGCATATAGCTGCTGCTGCTGCTGCTGCTTCTATTTTTAAGATGATTTTGTAGCTGTACAAGATCTAGAGAGCTGGACTGGGTGGGTCAAAGGCGAGAGATGGTCCAGGGGTCAGTGGAGGAGAGCTCTGAAGGAGGGTGGTGAGTATGGGATGGTCTGTCTCCCGTGTAGCTGGAATGATTGAGGCTCAGGGTGATTAGGGGGTGGGGAGAAAAGTCAGTCATAGCTGTGGACAAGGACTTCTTGAGGACTTTAGAACTTACTCCCACTCAGGTTTGAAGTCATCAGTCACTGGGGTTTCCCAGGTGGGGTTACTGGATGTATTTCTATTTAGTATGTGGTCAGTCGCTTTGCAACCCCAAGGACTACAGCCTTCCAGGCTCCTCTCTCCATAAAATTTCCTTGGCAAGAATACTAGAGTGGGTTGCCAATTTCCTCCTCCAAGGGATCTTCCTGACCCAGGGATCAAACCCGGGTCTCCTGCATCAGCAGGCAGATTTTTTTTACTGCTGAGCTACCTGGGAATCCCTAATATCGTTGGACACATTTAAGCAAAAGCAGAAAGACCCTGAGACAGAGACATATCTGTGACCAGAGGAAGAAGGAAGTGCCTGCTATGCCCACAGCTTGGAGGACAGTTGCCAAGCTGGGGCCCCTGGGATAATTCCTTTATCCTGCCAAAGTTGGTGGTTTGTCAATAGATAAATGTCAGCTGAGCCTGGGTCCCCTCTGGGAGACTCTGGTCCAGCATGTGCCTGGGTGAGATGCCCATCTGTGCCCTCCATCCTGAGCCAGGGAAGATGGTTCCATTGCCCTTTGTCCTGGCCCAAGACTAGGCATGACTGGGCCAGGAGCCTGCTCTGACACTGCCTTGCCTGGGCACTATCTGCGGGGCTGGTGGGCTGTAGAAGTGCCGGCCTGACCCACCGAGCGACTCCCCTCCCCCACTCCCCGCCCCAGATGCCCGCTTAGATCAAGGTGCAGGTGTGACCGTGGGCAGTGAGGAGGGGGCAGACCCACCACCCCATCCCCGCCCATCCCAAAGGAGTCGAAGTCGGACCGGGACCCTGCATCCTCCACGCGTCGAGGGGCTCTGGGCAGTCCGTGGCGCATCAATGTTGGATGAGCCAGCGCTGCCTCCGAGAGGCCTTGATACCATCTTGCTGGGTCTCACTTTTAGTGTAACTGGAGCGCCCGGGGCCCTGCCCAAGCCAGTGACTCGGGAACTTCTCGAGATGCCACCTGCTGCAGCGATAGCCGGACAGGGGTAGGGAGGCTGGCGCAGACTCTGGTGCTGTGTCCCGGGACAGGGACCGGGTGGGGTCCCGCCTGGCCCGCGCTCGCGGAGCTGGGGTCGGTTCCAGCCTGGCGGCTCCTAGCACCGTGGGGCCCGGTGCTGGGTTACCCGTCCTCCCCGCTCAGGCCACCTCGCCCTCCCTGGGGTGTCATCTGTCTGGCGGCGACTGCGTGTCCTTGGGCCAGTTCAGTCCCCTCCCCCCACCTGGCTTTGGGGGTTTCCTGCTCAGGAAGGAGCTGGAGGGGCATCAGCTAGAGGGAGAGAGATCCCCCTGGGGAAGGTGGGAAAGTAGCTGCCGCTTCGGAGAGCCTCTCCCTTCAGGTGAGTGTTGAGTGCTTGTGCTGAGGGGAGAGGAGGGCAGGACTGATCTCTGGGGGGTCCGAGTTGGCCAAGCGTCTCACCACCCTGACCTTCTCTACTCCAGCCCCTGCATCTTAACCCTGTGACAGCACCCCGGCCTCCCCCTGGGTGGCAGGGGAGCAGTGGACTGGTTGTCCATTGAGCATCTGTACTTGCTGGCAGCCTTGGGGATGAGATTATTCCTGGGCCAGGTCCTGGGTGGTGGAGAGTGGACAGCCTCTCTGGTGGGCAGTAAGTTTTGACTGGTGTGCAAACTATGGCCAGTGGGCTGGCAGCCTGTTTTTGTAAATAGTAGGACAGAGCCCAGGGATGCCTGTTTGTTTACATATTAGCTGTGGCTGCTTTGAGTTACAACCTCAGAGTTGCACACAGTTCAGCTTGCAAGCCTAAAGTCCGTACTATCTGGCCCTTTAAGAAAAGATTTCCCCTTTGAGCTGTCCCCCAGGGCAGGCTCTCCTTCACTCTCCACAGCTGTCTTCCTCTCCCCTATTCTCATCGACACACATCTGGCTCACCCCTGGCTGAGTGCTCTGCACTCCTGGGAACTTTACTGTGGGGACCATTCACCTTGTGTCTCCTCACTACTTTCTCTGGCAAGAGAGGAAAATGACTGGGGGGGGGGGGGCAACAGGCATTCCAGAGTCAATAGGATAGTTAAGAGCCAAGGGCTGAGTGCCTGCAGCACCTGTGTCTGACCCCAAGCAGGAAGTGAGCCCTCCCTAGGCCCCAGGAACCAGGCAAGTTAGCTGATAGTAGCGCAGCTTCTCCGGGACCCCCACGTCTATCACGGCAGCCAGCACTGGGGTGGGGGCTTCCTGTCACCTCTCCCTGTGGGTCAGGCTAGGAGCAGGTGGCAGACTGAGGTGCCAGTGGCACCGTGGGGAGACACTACTGAGTGAGCAGGTAATTAGAAGAGCAAGTAAGCCTGGAAGGAGTCAGGGAGCTCCAGAGAAAAGGCTCCTCCCCTGCCTGCTACCCTATGGCAGACCTGGGGCCCCTGTGACCTCTTTTCTCTAAGCCTTGAGTCTTCAAAAACAAAACTAAGCCTTTTTCCTTGGTTCTCCTTTGCACAGTTGAGTTCAGGGGTCTGTTTTAGGGAAAGGACAGGAGCAGAGAGAAAATGCCAGGGCCTGAAAACAGAGCTGCAGTCCTGCTGCACTGCCACTAGGTGGCACCCTTGAGGCACTGGCTCCCTCTGGGGAGGGCCCTGTGTGTTCTGCCACTCGCCCTTTGTTCACCCTCCAGTTCCAGCCTCAAGGATTGTGACTATTCAGACTATTCACACGTACTCTGAATCCCACTAGGCCTGACCAGCTTTATCTGCACCCTGAGGCAGCGTATCAACACATCCAGACTTTGTTCAGTTCAGTTCAGTTGCTCATTCGCATCTGACTCTGCGACCCCATGAACCGCAGCATGCCAGGCCTCCCTGTCCATCACCAACTCCAGGGGGGGGGGGCAACAGGCATTCCAGAGTCAATAGGATAGTTAAGAGCCAAGGGCTGAGTGCCTGCAGCACCTGTGTCTGACCCCAAGCAGGAAGTGAGCCCTCCCTAGGCCCCAGGAACCAGGCAAGTTAGCTGATAGTAGCGCAGCTTCTCCGGGACCCCCACGTCTATCACGGCAGCCAGCACTGGGGTGGGGGCTTCCTGTCACCTCTCCCTGTGGGTCAGGCTAGGAGCAGGTGGCAGACTGAGGTGCCAGTGGCACCGTGGGGAGACACTACTGAGTGAGCAGGTAATTAGAAGAGCAAGTAAGCCTGGAAGGAGTCAGGGAGCTCCAGAGAAAAGGCTCCTCCCCTGCCTGCTACCCTATGGCAGACCTGGGGCCCCTGTGACCTCTTTTCTCTAAGCCTTGAGTCTTCAAAAACAAAACTAAGCCTTTTTCCTTGGTTCTCCTTTGCACAGTTGAGTTCAGGGGTCTGTTTTAGGGAAAGGACAGGAGCAGAGAGAAAATGCCAGGGCCTGAAAACAGAGCTGCAGTCCTGCTGCACTGCCACTAGGTGGCACCCTTGAGGCACTGGCTCCCTCTGGGGAGGGCCCTGTGTGTTCTGCCACTCCCCCTTTGTTCACCCTCCAGTTCCAGCCTCAAGGATTGTGACTATTCAGACTATTCACACGTACTCTGAATCCCACTAGGCCTGACCAGCTTTATCTGCACCCTGAGGCAGCGTATCAACACATCCAGACTTTGTTCAGTTCAGTTCAGTTGCTCATTCGCATCTGACTCTGCGACCCCATGAACCGCAGCATGCCAGGCCTCCCTGTCCATCACCAACTCCTGGAGTTCACTCACACCCATGTCCATCGAGTCGGTGATGCCATCCAACCATCTCATCCTCTGCCATCCCATTTTCCTCCTGCCCCCAATCCCTCCCAGCATCAGAGTCTTTCCCAATGAGTCAGCTCTTTGCATCAGATGGCCAAAGTATTGGAGTTTCAGCTTCAACGTCAGTCCTTCCAAAGAACACCCATGACTGATCTGCTCTAGGATGGACTGGTAGTTCAGGGCATTTTACTTGGGTTATGGGGAGAGGCCATCAGGGACAACCTGCAGTTGTGATGATCAGACATCACCTGCCTACTTCTCCTCCTCCCCAGCAGGGCAGCTTGAGGGCGGTTGATTTTTTTCTCCTCTGGGCTACAGGGCCTGGCACAGCAGAGGGGCAGAAGGGGTTTGGTGGGAGATGACATGCAAACAAGAGACAATCTTGCCATAACTGTTTACCACTGTGGTGTGTCTGGTGCTTCTTTAGCATCCAGCTAGCCTGCTGGGAAGGAAAGGTGTGGGGATTCAAGGGATGGGGGAATGGAGTGGGGCGGAAGGGGAGGGAGAAGGACCTGGGCTCGAGTGCGCTCTGGGAAGGGAGCTGGCCCCACTCTGTCCTGTGCTAGGTGGGGCCAACATTCTAGGGGTTCTCTAGATGAGATGAGGGGTGCTGAGGAGACACAGGCCAGGGCCAGAGAGTGCTGCTTGTATCCAGGGAGAACCAGCTTCCTGGCTCTTGCCTGGTACCAGGAGCAAGAATGAGCTTATGAGGAATGAGACAGGCTGGGGTGGGCTCTAATGCTGTGGCCGCCTCATCCATCTCTCCTGGCCCTGGCCCAGCCCATTCCAAGAGCCATTCAGTCTAACAGGGAACAACTGTGTGACACCCCCCTCCCAGGGGTCCCAGACAGAGGCTTAGAGCACTACATTGGTGTTGGGGATGACCTCCATCCACCATGCAGCTGCTTTTGACAGCTAAGGAAGATGTCAGCAGGGATCCAATCCAACCCAGAGGGGATGGACAGTGCCAGTGAGGTCTGAGGTCTGATTTTGTTTAGAAGCTGTGCATCGGGTGGACGTTCCTTGGAAGAAGAGTGGGTATTTCTATTAACTGTGTCCCGCGGGATCAGTGGAGGCCAGGCCAGCACAAGGCTTGTTCTCTTGGGAAAGGGCTTCTTACAGATACCCTAACTAAAGGGCTGGCCTGACATGCAGGTGCCGTTTCCCTGCCTAGAACAAGCTCCAGAGTGAGACTGGCATCACTCACCGGGGTAATTACTGGTTTGGGTTCGATTTCCATTCAAAACAGTAATCCCAGCCTGAGCTGGTGTCAGATCTGAAGGTTGATTATTAGTAACATTTATCAACAGCTTCTCAACTTCAGGCAATTACAGCTAATCTGCCATTCCTGCTCCCAGCCGTGCAAAACCGCCAGCCTCTTCCCTGCCCGCCCCCTCCGCTCCCCTCCACTCCACTCCCCTTAGCAGCCAGCCTGAGAGAGGCCAAGAGATGGGGGCCACCTCCGAGTCACTGTCACCCCCAAATGCAGGAGGCCCATGTATGTGCCTGGCATCTGTGCTCCCCAAGAACAATCTTCATGCTGCAGACTCTTGTAAAAGCTGAATCTGGCTCTATCAGAGCTGAGAGGAATCGCTGCAGTTTAGTGAACCTGTGTCTCCTGGTGACTTGTCACGTGATGATGTTTTCAGTAGGGCCCCTCCTCCCTTCCAGGCCCCAGACTAGGGTGAGGCAGTGAGGCCTTTACCACAGATAATATCTTAACACAGTGATTTTTAAAAATCAAAAGGAATGCAAAAACATCCGTAGTGAACAAAATCAAAATTTTAGTAAAGACAGAATCCAGTGACTTCCCTGGCATTCCAGTGACTGGGATCCCAAGCTTCCACAGCATGGGACCTGGGTTCAATTCCTGGTTGCAGAACTAAGACTCCACAGGCCGAACAGCCAAAAAAAAAAAAAAAAGACAGGCTCTAACTGTGGATAGCAGGACTTGGCCTTACTTGCCTCACTCTAATTCCAGCTTTATAGGACCTTATCTTTGTTTACTTTGTGTTTTAGTTGTGATATTTTACCCAGGGTACTTTTGCATTCATTTTGAGTTCAGTTCAGTTCAGTCGCTCAGTTGTGTCCAACTCTTTGTGACCCTATGAATCGCAGCATGCCAGGCCTCCCTGTCCATCACCAACTCCCAGAGTTCACTCAAACTCATGTCTATCAAGTCAGTGATGCCATCCAGCCATCTCCTCCTCAGTTCAGTTCAGTCGCTCAGTTGTGTCCAACTCTTTGTGACCCTATGAATCGCAGCACGCCAGGCCTCCCTGTCCATCACCAACTCCCAGAGTTCACTCAAACTCATGTCTATCAAGTCAGTGATGCCATCCAGCCATCTCCTCCTCGGTTGTCCCCTTCTCCTCCTGCCCCCAATCCCCACCCCAGCATCAAAGTCCTTTCCAATGAGTCAACTCTTTGCGTGAGGTGGTCAAAGTACTGGAGTTTCAGCTTTAGCATCATTCCTTCCAAAGAAATCCCAGGGTTGATCTCCTTCAGAATGGACTGGTTGGATCTCCTCGCAGTCCAAGGGACTCTCAAGAGTCTTCTCCAACACTACGGTTCAAAAGCATCAATTCTTCGGCACTCAGCCTTCTTCACAGTCCAACTCCCGCATCCATACATGTGATTTATCTTGATCACTGGGTTTGGGGGCACCTTCTTAAATTTTGGACCCCAGGTGAGTGCCTCCTTCAGCTTACCCCAGGCCTGGCCCTGCTCTCCCACTTCCTGTTGGGCCTGCTCCCTTCAGTTCTCACTGTCCACTGCTTCAGGTAGGAGAGGTTTCAACTTATCTCTGAATGGGAGCCACTACCATGGACCATTTTTCCTGGTGCCCTGCCTCCACTCCATCCCTCTGGACCCTGCTTCAGCCTTCAGGCATCTCAAAGAGTGCCTCGAGGTTGTCACGGTAACTGCTGTGGTAACTGCAGGACAGAACACTGCTGGTCTTGCCCCACTCCTATACTCCTGTCCAGGCAGGGACAGATAAGTGCAGGCGTGCCTGACAATGTCCCTGATGCATCGGTCTTAAAGAAGTTAAAACATTGCTGGAGGTGTCTGGAGAGAATAACTCCTCCCTGAGCAGGAGTGGGTTGAGAAGGGCATGTGGCTAAAGGAAGACTGTGATGACCTGTTTGTGACAGGAAAACATGGATGCTGGCCAGCCAGCCTTCTGCAGGGGGTAGATCGAATTCACTGAAGGGCTTTTGTTTTGCTGAACAGGGCCTCTGAGCCCAGGGACAATTTTCCCCACTGCCCAGCCCTCCAGCTGTGCACAGCTTGTCTAAGCGCTAAATAACTGTTTCAGAAAGATCAATGTTGAAGGGCTGGCCAGGACGCCAAAGTGTATCTGGACTCAAGGTACCGTCATGTCGTGGTCCAGGCCTGTGCTGTCCCAGGGGGAGGTCTGAGGGCCCCGGATGAAATGCATGGGAAGCACTTCCGCCCGTGCCGTTCTGCTGCAGCAGGTCCCTGCTGAGGCTCCATAGCCCTGCTGAGCTGCACGCTCCCCAGTCCCCCAGCCTGGCAGTTGGTCGCCCCATGCCTGCTCTGCCACTTACTGGGCAAGTCACTCCCTCTCTGAGCCCGGTTTCCTCTCCTGGGAAGGAATCAAGAACAGCGCCCTCCTTTCAGGGTTGTGCTCACCAGTGAAAGAGCTAATGTATATATAAGAGGTCAGAAATGGCCAAGTCCTGAGATGGATGTTCTGTGGGGCCCTGCTGGACAGAAGGAGAATCACAGGGAAGTGTGTCTGGGCTTGAAGGGAAGAAGAAAGTGCTGACTGCAGGTGGAGGGACTGCTCTGGAAAGAATGAGGCCCCTGATGCTGGAAGCACACGTGGAGCTTTTATAACCCCGTGTTGATCAGCTTAGCTTCCGGCGGGCGTCTGGCCCCAGGAGGTGTGACCCCGAGGGATGCAGTCTATCCAGCCCCGAGGTTCCATGACTCCTTTTGTCCGTCCTTCCCCAGTCCTCTCCTAGGGGGTTGTGCCGCTGGGCCCCACGGCCAGCCATAAAGTGAGAATGGCCTCCTTGGGGAAAGCTGGCTTCGCTTACAGTTGATAAGGTTTTTCCTGGTCCACATGCCTATGGACCAATATATAAACCTGAGAGCTTGGCGGAAAGGGGACCACCAGGGATGCTGTGCTTGAGAAAGTGCAGCAAAGCCTGAGCCTCCGCTTTGAGATGCCCTTTGACTCTGGCTGCCAAGTTCCATTCTGCCCGAATCAGGACAGAAGACATCTGAAAGAAGTCCCTGAGATGTGGCGGGATGTGGTTTCTGGTTCCAGGTGGCCACACACGTATACTCACCCTCCTGGAAGTTGCTACATGCAACATGTCTGCACTCTACACTTGTGCCGCCTTCCTGCTCTGGCTTTGGAGCTTTGAGGCACGTGTCAAAGTGGAGACAAGAGCAGCCTGAGAGCTGGGGAGCCCAGCTCTGACCCCTCCTTCCTCTGAGCCGTCAGTGGCACAAAGGGCAGGGATGAGAGGCCTTCCCAGTTGACAATCTGTGTTCTATTCTCTGGGGGCCATTAGCGTTCATAGAATGGGCTCATCTTTGTGCTTTCCTCCCGGGCCACTCACAGTCTCCCGACAAGTCTTTCTCGTCTGTTTGGCAGACTTAGGGGCCAAGGGCTCTGGGGTCCCATCAGGGCAGGGTCAGAAGTGCCTGGTTTTGCAACTAGGTATCATTTCCTGCTCAGGAATTTGAAATTGAAGCCCCACTATTCCTAATTACTATTCTAAGCTCTCATTGAAAACCTGAGTGTAATTTTTACAAAAGTGTGGCCGAGGATGGATAAGAAAGGGAGCAAGTGGAGCTGAAGGTGACGTGAGCAGGAGGCAAAGAGAAGCCTGGGAGCAGAGGAGGTTAGAGGGGCTGGCAGGACTCCGGCAGAGGAAATCAGCTTAGATTCTGCCTTGAGCCAGAACAGGGTGCTCCTGAGGGGTTTAAGCAGGGTCAGGAGGCATGATCAGATTTGCATTTAGAATGCTCAGTCTGGTGCCAGTTGGAGGACGGATTTGAGAGAAGTAAGTTGGAAGCAGACACCATCCTGATGCCGAGATCTGGGCAACAGATGAGGAGGCCCTACAGAGGATAGGGGTCCAGGCAAGGGGGAATGCGGAGCTGAGTGATGCTGGGTCAGTAACCTCAGAAGGGCTTGATGGTTGTCTGCAACGGTCGAGGAATGTGGACAGGGAAAGATGAAGCGACAGCAGCACCTGGGGGGCGGGATGTGTCACTCACAGAGACAGAATATATAGAACAAGTGCTCAGAGTCACAGGAAGTCCCAAGCTGTGTGCCTCAGTGTGAGGTTTTGCAGGACAGCCAGGGGGATGTGTCCAGAGAGCAAGCAGATGAAAGAGTCTGAAGCTTAGGAGGAGGTGAACCCATGATGCTGGCATGGATGTTCTCTATGTTCACAGTCCCCAAGGCTGTGGGACTTGAAACCCTGTGAGGGGATAAGCTCACTCTGTACACTCTAGGTGGAGTGAGAGGACAAGAGGCTGAGGACACAGACTAGGAAACCGAGATCCCCCATCAGTTCCTCAAAGGCATGCTGTGTGTGTGTCCCCTAGCACAGGTCTTGCCACTGACCCTAGGCCAGGGCTGACCACAGAGAGGAATCAGTGAATGTGTCTGACTGTGGTTCCCCCAGATGAGGTCTTTGTCCTTAATGTACCTGAATCTGCCAGGGTTGCCATAGTAACCACAAATATCGGGATACATGGTCTCTGTGTTGTCATGGAAACAAACACTTTCATGTCCCTCAGTGGCACGGCTACGGAGAACTTGAGGATTCAGTCTGCTCTGAAGGGTTTGGGAGGGAGACTGTGACCAGCAGAGAGGGTTTCCATATCCTAATGATCAGTGATGGCAGCTGTTAGCCTGACTGTTGCCGCAGTGATGGAGAAAGACACCCAGGTGACTGGTGCTAGCTTCAGTACTGAGCTGGTGAGACAGAGCATTGCAGCAGGCTTTGTGTGCAGCCTGGACAGGACCAGACCTCAGACTCTCCCCACCCTTTGGCAGCCATGGGGACAAGGACCTCTTTGCTGGCTCTTTGGCTTTGCACCCTTTTGCCAAGACAGGGATTTTGTTCCCAGGAGGCACTCCCCGGCCCATGGGATCTCAGCATTCAAAGCAACACAGGAAACCTGGGCCCCTGAAACGGGGCCACCGAAGAGATCGGTAAGCACTCAACACCCTCTCCTTTAGCCCACGGACCCCAACCCTGTGTCCACTGCGCCCGCCATGACTTCCTCCCTTTGCAGTCCCCTCCCTTCCCCCACCACATGGGGTCCCATGGCTCTTCCCTCCCAAAAGCTCAGGCTCTGGACAGGTCAGTGGGAACCTTTGCGCCTCTGGGGAAATCCTCCACCACGGGAGTGAGGCCCCTGCTCCTGGCTGCTCCACGCTCCTGCCCTCTGCCTCCACCCCACCCCCATGCTCCATTCCCCTGGCTTTGGTCATCATCGCCCTCCTTCTGAGCTGCTTGCCTGCTGTCCCGGGCCCCACAGAGCCAGCACCTGCCGGAAGTTCCTCCATCTGATCCCACTTAACTCCCACCGGAAGCAGCTGGGACTGAGGCCCTGGAAGAGGCCTTGATGAGCGCACAGTCTAGCCAGGCCAGAGTCAGTAATGATGAGGTGAGGTACAAGGCTGTGGAGTCACCCCTGCTTTTTGTCCTCAGGAGAACAACCAGGAGGAAGTACTGGAAGGAAGGAAGGGAGATCGCTCGGTGAGCTGGCAGGGGAGGAGGGAGCGCTGGCTGGGGAAAGACCCCCCACAGAAGCCTGTGTGGGGAGGGTGTGGGCGGGGGAGGGCACCTCTGCGGCCAGGGACCCCCTATGTGCTGGGCTAGGTGCGTGGAAAGTGAAGTCTGGAGGAAGGTGTGACCCCGAAGTGAAGTGTGCCGTCTCTGTGGCTGTTGGGGCTTTGGTTTGCTCCTCCTGGCCCCTCCTAGGGTTCTTTTCCCATCTTCAGCCGGGTGATGCTGCTGAGAGGGCCCAGAGTCTGGGCTCCACTCCCCGGCCTGTCCTGGGTCGCTTGGCCAGGCGTTCCCAGACCCACACTCTCCCTGCCCTAGGCGGGCATCCCCAAGGCCTGTCTTCATAGTCCAGAGATGGGTCTTTTCTAGAATTCCTGACCAGAGCCTCCTCTGTGCCTTACTGATGGCAGAGTCCCTGGGATATATTTCCTGGCCCAGAGGACAGGCAGGAACAGCTGCCTGTGAAGGAGGGAGCTTGCCTCATAGATGAGGCCAGATGTGGGATCCCCTTCCCAGGTGTGATGTGGCTGCCAAGGGTTCCCAGAACCTGTGGAACACATCTGGTCTTCCAGGAACCAGGCCAGAGACATGGGGGAGGGGGCATTTGGGGCTCTGTTTTGCGCCCTCTGGGATGTTGGTCCTGGGTTTCTGATGAGGTCTCTGGCAAGCTGTCCTCAAAGAAGAGCTCTGCGGAGAACCATGTGTCTGTGGCCCTCTGTTCTCCTTTTCTGCACATGGCCTAAAACCAGGTTGGCTTTTTAGCCTAAAGAAAATCTCGTAAAGAGAAAGATGGGGAGGTGTATCCCTTGAGCCTACTTCAGAGGCTTCTGGGGAGGAGGCAGAAGAGGAGGGTTGTAAGAACTGAACCCCAGGGGGCACACTGCTGTATGACGCAAATGAGGCTCATTTGTCTTCTGCAGCTGGTGCAATTTGAGTGATGTGAGCTGATGAGGCCTCCTCTGGCACCCACCACCCATACACTGTCAAAGCCACAAGAACCTCTGAGATCACCCTTTGATTAACAGCAAAACGAAGGCCTCAGGGAAGGGTCACACTGCAAGTTGACAGCAGAGTCAGGACTTGAACCCAGGCGCCCTGCTCACGGCTCTCTCTCTGCAGAGCAGGCCTGGGAGCCACCTCGCTGTGTAGGAGTCAAGGGGCTTGCTAGGAGTGAGTGGTCCTTTGGTTATGACCTTTCCTCCTGTGAATGGAGGCCCTGAGCTCACTGTGGGCTCTATATCCGCAGCTGATGCCTGGCTGGCAAGGATCCTGGCCGTACCGGGTTTCTGGGGTGACTTTTTCTGGGGTTAGCTGCCTCGCTGCTTCACCCAGGACCTCCTGGCACCGCCGCTGCTCTGGCTTTTCTGTGTTGAGAGGCTCTGCCAGTATCCCTTTAAAGCTGCGGTATTCAAGATGGTGCCAACAAGCGTGACATTTTGCTCCCAATAGCCAGTCCTGTATGGGCTCACGGGGTGGTGAGTAGATGGACGAGGGAGCCAGGCAGCCTCAGTGTTAAGGCTGAGTTCGGGGGATGTATCTCTGCAAGTTGGCAATAGTCATAATTGATGATAAAGGTTGGTGGTCTAGCCGTGGAAGAACATAGCCAGAATGAAGGAATCTTGTCACGGCGTTTGTACTGCAGGTTCTCCCATCATCCTGGGAGCTTCCACGTCCCTGAGGACATTCCTCGGTGCCCTAGCCTCGGATGTTTTTGTTTTCCTCGACTCGATGACTGTCACCTTGACTTTAGTCACCCATTACTGGGATCTTACCGTCGCGTGAAACTGTTGCGCCTCCAAAGCGGTATCTCTCTGTACCTCCTAGGCATTGTCTCCCTTTGCTGCACTGTCTCAGTTCACAGAGACCTCCAGGCTCCTGCCTCCTAGTGCTTTTCCTGGCCCTGAATCAACCCTTGTTCCTGTCCAGTCTGGACGCTATGACCTTGCTTCAGCTGTTTACCAGCCACCACCTGGCCCCTTAGTCTCCCACACCACCCCTAGAACATGGTAACTGACTGCCTTCTTTAGTCCTGACTTACAAGGAAGAGGGGCGGGTGGGAATCCCTTCATGAATGGACACTAGTCCAAACTCACGGCCCATAGCCTCGCCTGAGCCCTCAGCCTAGTCCTCCGGCCTAGGCCACTGCATGCCCCCTCAGCTGTTTCTAGGCTCTCACATAATCCCTCTGTACCACAATTTCCCCCCTCATTCCTAGCAGTCAACCTGGGCTCTCTCTTTATAAAGAAAATCTGCCAGGAAGTCGTTTCTTTTCTTTTCTTTTTTTTTTTTTACCTTTTATTTCATATTGGCGTATAGCTGATTAACAATGTTGTGATAATTTCAGGTGAACACAAAGGGACCCAGCCATACATATACCTGGATCCATTCTGCCTGCCCCCCACCTCACCCCCAGGAAGAAATTTGTTTAACCCCTGCTCTGGGCAGCATTCCTGCATCCATGCCTAACCATGCCTCTGGCCCCCATCACACCGAGAGATGGGTGTTCCTCTTCCAGTTAGCCTCTGCACAAGAGATCTGGGGACCCTCCGCCTTGCCTCTCCATCCAAGTTCCCTGCTCTGTTGCTTATTCCTTCTCTCCTCTGCATCTTCATTGGCCCAACTCCTCTCATGGCCCCTTCATTTGTAACTCAGTTAAGAAATGAAACAAGTACTTTGACTTTATAGCCTCTTCTCTTCCTGCCGTCTCAGCCAAGCCTATTAAAATCAAAGTCAGTGTTTATTATCTCTGTTTCTCCACCTGCTGCTGATTAATCTGCTACAACCTGGCTTCTGCCCCCATTTCACCACCCGAGCTTCTCATCCTGTGTCTCCAGTGTGTCTTGCTATAAATCCCCCTGAAGCCTTTCCGTGCCTAGTTGACCTCTCAGCTGCATTTGATAGAACGGAGCGCGCCCTGCCTTTAGAAGCTCTCTTCCTTGCATTCCATGACCACACACTCTCCTTTTCCACCTGTCATCCTGATACTTATTACTCAGTTTTCTTCATGAGATTTTCTTCTTCTGTTCATCCTGGAAATGCTGATGTGGTCCAGGAGTCTGTCCTGGTCTCTTTTCTCCCGTAAACTTGTTTCTGGTGGTCTCATGGATTACCCTGGCTTCAACCTCATCTCTCACTGATGACTAGAGCTGCTCCTCACACCTTTCTCCTTAATTTTACTTTTTCTGTTTAGTTCTATGTTTTTGCTTCATATGTATTGAAGCTTTCTTTATAGGTACATAAACATTTAAGATTGCTCTGTCCTCTCAAGAACTTAATCCCTTCATCAGGGGTTAAAAAATGTCCTTCTTTATCTATGGCAGTACTTCTTGTTCAGAAGTTCCATTGGTCTGATGTTAATCTAGTCACTCCAGCTTTCTGTTGATCAGTGTTTGCATGGTGTATCATTTTCCATCCTGTTCCTTTTAACCTCTCTGACTTTAAAGTGGGTCTCTTTTAGGAATTATATCATTGTGTCATTTTTATCGTCTGATGAATTTGACTTTTTAATTGGAATATTTAAAAGATTTACATTTACTGTTATAATATGGCTGAATTTGAATCTGCCATCTTGCCATCAGTGTTCTGTTTGTCACACTTTCCTTTTTTCTTCTTTTCCTGCTTTCTTTGAGATTGGATGTCTCATTCAGTTTTATCTCTATTCTTAGCTTATTAGTTGTAACACATTTTTGTTTGTTTTTCTTAGTGGTTGCTCTTGTTGAGTCACGCAGTCCTATCTGACTCTTTGCGACCCCATGGACTGCAGCACGCCAGACCTCCCTGTCCCCCTCTGTCTCCCGGAGTTTCTCACACTCATGTTCACTGAGTCAGTGATGCCATCCAACCATCTCATCCTCTGTCTCCCCCTTCCCCTCCTGACTTCAGTCTTCCCAGCATCAAGGGCTTTTCCAGTGAGTTGGCTCTTTGCATCTGATGGCCAAAGTATTGGAGTTTTGGCTTCAGCACCAATGAATTCCAGTGAGTATTCAGGGTTGATCTCCTTGCTGTCCAGGAGACTCTCAGGAGTCTTCTCCAGCATCACAATTGGAAAGCATCAATTCTTTAGCCTGCAGCCTTCCTTATGGTCCAACTTTCACATCCCTAAGTGGCTCCTGGAAAAAGCATAACTTTGATTAAACTTACCTTTGTAGGCAAAGTAATATCTTGCTTTTTAATATCCTGTCTAGGTTTGTCATAGCTTTCCTTCAAAGGAGAAAGCTTGCTCTAGGGTTTACTGTATACACCTTATACTTGCCATAAGTGAAGTGAAGTTCCGACTCTTTGTGTCCGACTCTTTGTGACCCCATGGACTGTAGCTTACTTTCCAGGCAAGGGTCCTGGAGTGGGTTGCCATTTCCTTCTCTTGCCATAGTCTACCTTAAAATGTTACAGTACTTCATGGACATCTTAAGAAACTTGCTACAGTATATGTCAGTTCCCCCTTCTTGTCTTTTGAGATGTTGTTGTCATGCATTTTGCTTTTGCTATAAACCCAACTATCAGTTTATTATTTTGCTTTAAACAGTGAATTATCTTTAAAAAACAACTTCTGGGGGATATAACTTATATACCATGTAATTCACCTGTTTATAGTGTACAATTCAATGTGTTTTAAATTGTATAACCAACACTACCATCAATTTGAGAACATTTCTGTTTACCCCATCTCCCCAGAAAACTCATGTGCATTAGTAGTCATTCCTCTTTCCTCTAGCCACACACAGCTAGCCTTGCACAGCTAGCCTTTCCCCTAGCCTTGCACAACTGCTGATTTACCTTCTGTCTCTGTAGATTTGCCTATTGTGGATATTTCATATAAATGGAATCATAAATGGCCTTTTGTGACTGGCTTCTTTCAAACATATCATAATGTGTTCAAGGTTCATCCACGTTATATCATGTCTCAACACTGCATTTCGTTTCATTGCCAAATGGTATTCCATTATCCGGATTTACCACATTTGTTTATCCATTCATTGGTTGATGGACATCCACATTTTTCCACTTTTTAGCTATTATGAATGATGCTGCTGTGAATATTTGCAGACATGCTTCATTCCTCCTGGGTACATGCCTAGTAGTAGAACTTTTGGAAGACTGTATGTTCCACCTTTTGAGCAACTGCCAGGCTCTTTTCCAAAGTGGCTGGACCAATTCACATTCCCACCAGCAGTGTATGTATAAGAGATCTAGTTTCTCCACTTTCCTGCCAATACATGTTTTAGCTGTAGTATTGACTAAATAATCATCCTAGGGAGTCTAAAGTGATATCTCATTGTGGTTTTGACTTATCTCTCTCTAATGACTAATGATGAGTGATAATGTGCCCATAGGCCATTTGTGTGTCTTCCTTGGAAAAATGTCTATTCAAATCCTTTGCTCATTTTTAAATGGACTGTTTGTCTTGTTACTGAGTTGTAAACATTCTTTTTGTATTTTAGATGAAAATCCTTAATCAGATAATGATTTGCAAATATTTTATGTCATCCTTTGGATTGCTTTTCACTTTATTAATGGTGGCCTTTACAACACAAAAGTTTTGAATTTTGGTGAAGGTCTAATTTATCTGGTTTTTTTGTTGCTGTTTTTGTTTGTGCTTTTGGCGTCGTATCTAATTGCTTAATATAAGATCACAAATATTTATGTTTTCCTCTGAGAATTTTATAGTTTTAGCTCTTACACTAAGGTCTTTCATTAATTTTGAGTTAGTTTTTGTGTATAGTGTGCAGTAGAGGGATCCCAGGTTTTTTTCATTTTGGATATTTAGTTTTTCCCAGTATCATGTGCTGAAAAAAAACTAATTTTTCTCCTATTAAGCAGTCTTGGCATCCTTGCCAAAAACCAGCTGACTGTAAATGTGAGTTTATTTCTGGGCTCTCAGTTCTACGGTGTTGATTTATGAGTCTGGCCTTATACAGTCTCCATTACTGTGGTTTCATAGTAAGTTTTGAAATTAGGATGTATGAGCTCTCCAAATTTGTCTTTTTTCAAAATTGTTTTGGCTGTGTGCTAGGTCCCTTGAATTTCTGTATGAACTTTAGGACCAGCTTGTTAATTTCTGCAAAGAAACCAGCTGGTATTTTGACTGGAGATTGTGTTGAATCTGTAGGTCAATTTGAGGAGGATTGCTGTCTTAACAACACTGAATCTTCTGATCCATAAACACAGAATATCGTTTAATTTATTTAGGTCTTATTTAATTTGAAAGAAGTTTGTGGTTTTTAGTGAACAATCTATACTTGGTTTTTTTTTAATTTATTCTTAAGTATTTTTTGATGCTTTTGTAAATTGAGTTATTCTTTCATTTTTTGGATTGTTCACTGTAAGTGTATAGAAATGTTACAAATTTTGTATATTGGTCTTATATCCTGCAAGCTTGCTGAACTTGTTTATTAGTTCTAACGGCTTTTAGTAGATCCCTTAGATTTTCTTTATACAAAGTCATGTCATCTATAAACAGAGATAATTTTACTTCTTCCTTTCTAATTTGGAGCCTTTATTTCATTTTCTCGCCTATTCATCTTGGCTAGAACCTCCAGTACAGTGTTGAATAGATTTGTTTTGATCCTATTGGGAATGCATTCAACCTTTTACTTTTACGTATGATGTTAGTTTTGGTTTTTCATAAGATGCTCCTTGTCAGATTGAGGAAATCCTCTGCCATTTTTTTCTTTGTTCCTCTTTGCAGTGTCTGCCACCCCATCCATTGTTCTATCTGCTTTTAGGATTTTCTCTTGATCCTTGGCTTTCAACAGTTTGATTATGAAGTATTTTGGTATAGTCTTTTGCATGCTCTGCTTGAGGTCTTACTACCATGCCGCATAACTCTGCTAAGAATGATCCTATTCTCTCATCCATTTTAAAAATGGTTTATATACTTTACTGTTGTTTGATTACAAGCTCCATGAAGGCAGGGACTATGTCTATTTTTTTTCACTGTCTGTCCTCAGCTTGTAGTGCATGTACACAGTAAGCATTCAATAAATATTGACTGGACAATAATAGCCAAAATTTCCTGAGGATTTACAGTATGCTAAGCCATTTACATATAACTCATAAAAAGTTGCAACTGCCCTATGAGGTAGGTACTGTTGTCATTCACAATATGAGGTGAAGAAACTGGGACACAGAGTGGTTAAGTAAATTGGTCTAGGTCACATTGTCATTAAGTAGTGAGGCAAGCTTTCAAAGGGGTGTACACTTAATCATTATTAAATGAACGAATGAATATTTTGATATATAGTGTCTACAAAAGGGAACCACAATAGGTAAAAGTATAATTCCTAAAACAATCATCAGAACATCAGACTTTCTATAATTTTGAGTATCCATACACAATGTTAATCTCTCAATATTATATATGTATAATATATAATATGCAATCAAATGTAATAATTCTGTAAGTATTAAGTAATGCTCACGTATAGTATATATCATCACTATTAACATCATGATCTTACTGCCTGCCAGGCTTTGTGTCCAGTGTTTTATATAAATTGCTTTATTTAATATTCATAATTCAGTGAAATTGGTGTTAGAATCCCTGTGATATAACTAAGGCTCAGAAAGGTCAAGCCCAAGGTCACAGAGCTTACCACAAAGCCAGATTTGAGCCCCTGTCTATTTGACGCCATATCTGTGCTCTTAAGGTCTTTTCTGTACTCCCCTCTCCAGCCTGGCTGAAGCAGAGGCTGCCTTGGGCTTTCCAAGTTCTCACTCTTCCAGGAAACTCCCAAATCCTCGGGCTTGGTCTCCACTTCACAGCACTATCCAAGGGGACCACTTGTGCCCAGGCAGTTTCTCCATCCCGTGTCCAGGAGGGAGAGATGACACTTCATCAGTTCAGACACTGTGGTGCCTCGTTCTAGTCCCTTAGAACCTGACGGGTGCCATATTGGAACCCATCCTAGACCAACTAAATCAGAACCTCCGGGAGGAGGTACAGGAATCTGAATTTTGATGTCTAGACTGATTTGGGAACCACTGGCCCAGGCTCAGGAAAGAGGAAATGGATACTCCCTAGGAAAAGAAGTGGGGGCTCCTTCCCAGACCAACTTTACACTACCTTTTAGAAACACGGTGGCCTCATGTGGTGTGAACATAGATTGGAAAATAATATTAGAAAACCTTGTAGTAAATTTGGAATACATAAAACAGTGTAAAGAAGAAACATAAGATTACCTGTAATCCTAACACCTAGAGGCTACTCCTGTTAACATTTTGATTTATATCTCTTTTTAAAGTTTTTTTTGAAGAGTGTATTTGTACACATAAAAATGAACAACTATTAGGGACACAGCTTATAATGAATTTTCACAGCTGAACACAGTTATGTTAACAAAACCCAGACCAAAGAACAAAACATCAAGAACACTCAAGAAACTCCCTTTGAACTCTTTTCTGGTAACCTCTCCCTCCAAAGCGATTAACAGTGAAAGTCGCTCAGTCATGTCTGACTCTTTGCAACCCCATAGACTATATAGCTCATAGAATTCTTCAGGCCAGAATACTGAAGTGGGTAGCCTTTCCCTTCTCCAGGCGATCTTCCCAACCCAGGGATCGAACCTAGGTCTCCTGCATTGCAGGCAGTTTCTTTACCAGCTGAGCCACCAGGGAAGCCCAAAGCAGTTAAACCAACATTACTAGTTAATTTTGCCTATTGTTGTTCAGTCATTAAGTCGTGTCTGACTCCTTGCGACCCCATGGACTGCAGCACACCAGGCCTCCCTGTCCCTCACCATCTCCCACAGTTTGCTCAAACTCGTGTCCGTTGGGTCAATGATGCAATCCAACAATCTCATCCTCTGTTGCTCTCTTCTCCTTCTGCCTTTAATTTTTCCCAGCATTTGTATTCTTGCCGTGAGAACCCTATGAACTGTATAATTTTGCCTATGATTGATATTTAAATAAATGGATAATTTCTTATCCCCTCTTTGAGTCTGGCCTGTTTTGCTGATATTATGTTTGTGGGCTTCATCTGTGTTAAGAATGTATAGTAGTTCATTTATCACTTCTGTATAGTATTTGTGTGACTGTAGCACGGTTTATATGTCCATTTTAATGTTGATGGCATTTAGGGAGTTGAAAGTGTTTGGCAACTGTGACTAGTGCTGTTGTGAACCTTGTACCTTTCTCTTGCTGTACGTGTGTTTGCATGTCTGTGAGGTATGTACCTAGGAGTGGAATTGCTGAGTTTTACATTCAGCTCCAGCAGGTACTGCCCAAGTTCTTCAAAATGGGCCTACAAATGCACCTTTGCCAGTAGTATATGAGTTCTGCTTGTGCACATCCTCACCAAAACTGTCTTATTTTAGCCAGCCTGGTGAGTGCATAGTGTGTGATATTGTGGTTTTCCTTTGCATTTCCTTGGTGAATACTGAAGTTGAGCATCTTTTCCTTCATGGTTTTTGGTTTTTTGGGCTGCAACTTGCGACTTATGGGATCTTAATTCCCTGACCAGGGATTGAATCTGGGCCCGTAGCAATGAAAGCACTGAGTCCTAACCACTGGACCATCAGGGAATTCCCACCCTTCATGTATTTCTTTTTAATCTTTTACTCTGTGTTCACCTCTGGCAACCCTTAGTTCATTTAAAAAGAAAAACAGAAAAAGATAGACACCCCCAAACCATAAAACAAAAGAAAAATCTGATAAAGTAAAATAAAAACCAGAGTACTATGTTGTTTTTCCCTTCACTGAAGTCTGTCAATTAAAAATAAACGCTGTCTGACTTTCAGACCTTAAAGAAAATATATGCTTTGCTGTTGTTCCATCGTTAGCTCTTTATTCATGTGCTTCTCTCGACCACTTAATTTTCACTTGCTTTACTGACAGCATTTGTATCTTTGGGAGTGGGGGATGCAATTTGATAAACTTTGCACTAGTATTCTTCAAAGAAAAGCTATTGTGACAAAGGAGAAACTTAAATTCAGGCTGAGAGAGGGAAGCCTTGGGTAGCCAATGCCCAGAACAAGTTGCTGTCATTTCCCTGGAAACAGTAGAAGCTTTGCAGAGTGAAGTAGAAGTCAAATTGTGGACACAGCAGAGCGAATTCCAGAAGTAAAGTTGTTTTGTTTTGTGCTGCTATGCAGAAATTGTTCGTTAATTGAAAAATTTTAATTTGGGATTTAAATTTTCTTTAGAAGCTTTAGGAAAAAAAATCTTCCTGGGCATTATCTGAAAAAATATACAGATTGAATTTATCCACAAGACAACTATATATGTTCATGTGTGCAGATATCCTTTTCACAGAGTTGTGTAGGCTGACATCTAAAGTTTTCTTCTAGCGTGTCTTCCCATATCATTTAACACTTAAAACTTTTAGTGTCTCTAGAATAGGTTTTTTTAATGGATTTACTGAAATTTATTTAATCACTCTACTGTTTTGGTTATTTCAATAGTTTCTAAATTCTCAGTGATGGACGTCCTTATTGTAAATTTCCATGCTCACTTAAATTACTTTCTTAGAATAGCTTTAGAGAAGCGAAATTAGTGGCTTAGAAGAGTGAATGTCTTTAACGGTCTCTGATACATCAGTGTGAGACATTTCTTATGGAAAGAGCATCATTCAGCAGTATATGACAATAGATGACACACCACCCCCTTGGATGTCCACCAACTTGACACTCGCTTCAATTTCAGTGTCTCTTGCCACATGAGAAGGCTGCTGTTTCAAATCTTATAAAATCTGTTTGGTTTCTGGATTTAGAAACTTGCTTAGAGCAGCTCCTCTTCTCTCTACACATGATTGGAACACTGTTGTCTAATATTTTTTCCTTGTAGAAATGTTTTCCTTTTACATAAACCTTAATCCATCTGTTATTTGTTTTTGTGTCTGATATGAAGTAGAGATACACTGTTTTCCCCCAGATAGCAAGTTGATCTCTAAAGCAGTTGGCAAATAGTGCAACGTTTCTTCAGTCTTTTGAAAGACCATCTTTATCATAAACCAGTTTCCTCTACAGACATGGGTCTCTTTCCACACTGCATCAGTCTGTTTGGTCATTCTTGAGCCAGTACCATTATTTTGGTTATTTCAGAGTTTTAGTACAGTTTGAGAACTGGTGTGACAAGCGCCTTTATATTCTTGTTCTTTTATAAACTTTTCTTGGATATCTTGGGGAAATTGGCTTATTTTTTCCAGGTGAATTTTGGGATATATTTGTTCAATTAAAAAAATTCTATTGCATTTGTGATTAGAATGGCATCAAACCTATAAATTCATTTGTAGACATGAATACCAAAAGTATAATACCAGACAGGAACAGAGGATTCATCTCCTTAAATCAGGAGTGTTTGTATAGGTAAGATTTCTTGTGTTTTTTTTAGAATTTTAGTATGTTTTCATGTATATGTGAGACATTTCTTGTGAAGTTTTTCTGGGCATGTGAATAGGCTAGAATCTCTTATATTTATAACTAGATGTTTCTGATATGTAAGATAATTATGTAAGTCAGTGTGTCAGAACTGGAGTAGGTGTGTCAGAACTGAAGGATCAGGGTGTAGCTTCATCCTCACTGAGCCCAGGGGACCCTGAGGCCTGAGGCATGTCTTGCCTCTGGTCACAAGGTGAATCTGGAGCCCAGAAATAGATTCCCAGCCTGTGTCCCCTAGAAACCTCCTAAGTTAGATGGAGAGAAGGGCTCATTGTAACTCAGTAATCAGGGAGCCAAATACTGTTGCCATGGAAACCTAGAGACATCATCTTGTGGGAGGACCAGAATGTGGAGTCTAGAGAAAACAGACTGCATTAGGATGGAACCAGTCTAGGATGTGTGTGTGCATTTGTATGTGTGTGTCTAGGGTGTGTGTGTGTGAGAAGAGAGAGAGAGGGAGGGAGAGAGGTGGGGAGAGAGAAAGGGAGGGAAACACTTTCTGAAGAGAGAGGTACCCACCTCATCATTGTCTACTAAGGTCTGGTGCTGTTCTCTAGATTGACACTGGGTGGTGCTGTAAGAAGGGGTGTCCAAGGCTGTTAGAGGGAGCTGGAAGCACTCTAGGCAGAAGTGCTAGCATCTGCCCATCGTAGGACCCGGAGTCAAGCTGGCATCTGCTGGACACTGGTTCTTCCTCCCTTGAGGCCCAAAGGGAGGCCCCCCACCCAGGCCACACAGACCCTGGGATGATGGCAGAAGAGCCTGACCTCTCACCCCAAGACTCATCTCCACTGATAATGGGCCAAGGGACAAGGACAGTGCAGGGGTCCACAGGGCGATGGTCAGGAGGAGTGGCCAGGGCCTGACCTGCAGATGGCGCTCAGGGTTGGGACAGCCAAGGCCAGCACGTGATTCTTTCACAGCCTCAGGCTGGCAAGACTCAGGCACGGGAGGCCTGCAGGTCCTGTGAGCATCTGTGGAGTTTGTAGCTGGGAGTCCTTACTTCCCTGCTCACCTTGCTGTCTGCTCCTGCCCCCTGGGTCCTGAGCCTTCTGCCTTCTGATCCCTCCCCGCCAGCCCAGGAGAGCCTGAGCCCAGAACTAACTGCCCCTAAGCGAGGGCCGCAGGCCCCAGGGAGGCTCTCCCTGGGCAGGCATGGGATGAGCTTCTGGAAGCAGGCGAGGTGTCTTCATTTGGGAGGTGGGGTGCTGGGGAGAGAGGAAGGAGGTGGATTGCACCCGTGGTACCCGAGGCTGGGTCTGAAGGACCCAGAACTGTTGAGCGAGCAGCGCTTGTCCATCCCTTCCCCATACCCCCTCGTCCCTGTGCCCCAGGAGAGGCCTGACCTCCAGGAATGGAGCTGTGACCCCAGGGAGGCTCCCTCCAGCTTTCCCACCCCTTGCTGTCAGAGTCACCCTCATGATTGATCCAGGAGGTGGGCTTAGAGTTCTGGCAGGGGTTGAGAGAGTCTCCTGCCTTGGAATGTGGGGGTGATACGAGGATGCCTGAAGTGTGAGCTCTGTGTGTGGGGTGGTCAGTCTAAGTACCTGTGCAAAGTGATCATGGAAAGAGATGAGGCAGGTGATGGTGTACATGTGTGCATGGTGTGTGTGTCTGTGCGCGGTGGGGAAGGAAGTGTGTGTGGTGTGTCTGGAACGGAGGACGTTTGTGATGGGCTGGTATAGTATCCATTGATAATGTGAAATGCCTTGAGTGGGAGGCTGACAGGCCTTTGTTGGAGAGTACACACATATGAAGTACATGAAGGAATTTCAAGTACATATGTGTGTATAGGTATTGTGTATGACAGTTGGGTGTATGGATAGTGAGTGTATGTGAAATAGAGCTGGAGGCAAAATACGTTTGTGGAGTGTCCGAGGTGGCGTGTGGGAGGCAGCTGTACACATGTGAGCCTGACGATGCTGGAAGAGCTGGCATGTTAGTATATGTGGCTTGACACAGGGAGGGCTATATGTGGCTCCAAATTGCATGCATGGTGTGTCCCAGTTAGTGTGTGCTGGAGGAGTAATGAAAATGAACTAGCATGTGAGAATGCGGAGTGTGTGTGAAGAAGGGACAGGCGTTGGTGGCCATGGTCTTCCTTCTCCAAGCTGAGGTACCTGAAGCTCACGTAGGGAAATAAGCATGGCCCTCTGCCTAGCAGCTCACAGCCCAGACTCATGAGGGCCCCTCTGGTAGCCTGGTGCTGGTGGGTTATGGCCGGTCATGTTCAGCCCCTTAGGGTGATTGTCCTCATTGTTTCACCTTCATCTTACTTTTTAAACAAAATTATCAGCCAACATGCGCATCAGAATTATACCATTCGTCACTGCAGTCATAGGTTGGCTCCAGCTAAAGAGGAAAGCAGAGATCAATGAATGCATTGATTTGGGGGACAGTCAACTGGCTATATGGAATTTTTATTTGTAAATTATGTGCTGTACATCCTTTATATCAGCAAAATTTATGATAAGCTAATGCATGTAGGCATGCAGATGTTTTCTGGAGAGCCGGGTATTACGCACCACTGGAGCTCCCAGTAGGTCCTACCCCCCTTCACACACGCCTCCCTTACTGTACATGGGGTGAGGGGAAGGGTGCAGGTGCAACCTCAGAGACACTGGGAGCCGCTTCTCAGATTCCCAGACAAGCTGGAGCAGCTCACTGGCTCAGCTGTGAGCTCCTGTGACCTCCTCCTGCTCCTGGGCTCTGGGGCTCACCTGGTGGCCCCATTTATTCAGCAATAGCTCTCTAAGCCCCTTCTCTGCCAGGTGCTGGGCATTCCCAAGGAAGAGGAGGACTTGGTCCCTGCCTACATGGAACTTACAGCCCAGAGGAGGAGACACCCAGTGCCAGCCACCACTCCCTTGAGAGCACTGGGCAGAAAGGAGACCCCTCACCCAGCCGGAGAAGGAGGGAAGCCAGGACAAGAGCAGCTGGCCTGATACAGATGCTTCGCAGTACTGGGTGCACAGTACCCATGGGCTCTCTGTTAAACAGGCAGAGACTCTTTCAGTAGGTCTGGGCAATCTGGTGCCCAGGAGTCTGCGGTGTGCGTGGGTGTGGTGGGGCGGTGACCCTTAGGCTACACCTGGAGAAGTCTTGATCTGGGGAGAGAAGAGGGTGTGTGCAGAGGCAGAGCGATGAGAAAGATGAAGTCATACTGTGAATCTGAAATGAGACTTGATGGGGGCAGAGGAGGGGAGAGGGGGCTGGAGCAAAGTGGAGGTGGGCCAGCCTGGAGGGGGAGGGCGGGGAGAAGCAGGAGGCGGAGGGAGCCGCTCACCTAGCCTCACAAGGAGTTTGGATTCTGTCCTGTGGAATGAGGGGCTGTTGAAAGATCCTGGTTAGCAGAGAGGCGATGTGCTCAGGTTGACTTTGGGAAAGTATGGTGCCCTTAGAGCTGGCAGGACTGGAGGTCAGGATTCTGGAAGGAGGCTGGAGTCACGTGAGGCCTAAACCCAGAGAGAAGCATGAGGGACAGAGGAGAGAGACCTATAGGAGGGCCTTGAAGGTTGAACTCACAGGGCTGGTGAAGGACAGATGAGTTAGGGTGGCATCTGGGTGTTTGGGGCTGAATGGGTAGATGGCAGGGCCATTCATGGTGCCAGAAAACACAGGAGGAGGAGCAGGTCTGGAGTGAGATGAATTCAGTTTTGGACCTGGAGAGCTGAGGTGCTTCTGGAGGGACCCCAAGACACTTGGAGCTCAGGGAAACCTGCAGCAGGTAGATTGGGAGCCCCAGAAGGTAGGTGGGGAGCTGGGGGGGATTGGAGAGATTCCCTGGGAGAACACACAAGAAGAAGAGCCTCAGAACAGGTGTCTGGATCCAGTCCTGAAGGGCCAGGAGCTCAGATGCCTGACTTGGCCTTATTTCTAGAAGAGGTGGCCCAGACACCAGTCCGTCCAAGAGAGCCAGAGAGGGGACTGGAGGAGGCTGGAGTAGTTCAGAACCGTGGGGAGGCAGCTGCCTTCCACAAGAGCTGGAGGTCACAGCGCTTAGGAGTCTCGGGGTCTCAGTTCTAGCTCTAGTCCTGCCTCTGCTGCCAACTTGCTGTATGACCTTTGACAAATCACTACCCACTCTGGGCCTCAGCTTCTTTATTTGAAAGTGGGAAGGTTGGACCAGACAGTTGAAGCCCCAGAGTCGCCCAGAACTAACTCTAGGGCATTCTTGGAGGGGAAGGAGAGGTGAGGGGGAGGCACTCCAGTCCCTGGCCTCCCCCAGCTTCGTCCAGGGCCACTAGACTTTTGGTGGTCTCTGTGTTGGTTTCCATTAGAACCACTGGGTCAGAGAATCCCAAGTCTGGGAAGCCTTCTCCACACAGACACTGTGGAGAAAACACGATGAGAAAACGAAGTAGCCTCACTCAGGTACTGTGTGAGCCTTGGTGCCCGTTTTCCCATGTAGCGCAGTCGTGGTCATGCCCGCGCTTACCCAAGACTCTGCGTGGCTGTGGGCAGTTTCAGCAGCTCAGCTTGCTCGCTCCTCCTGGCTGGTGGGTCACCAGCCTCGACCGTCAGAGCCGCCCCCTCCATGGGGGTCTGTGTGACACCAGCCCTTCCCCACAGCTTCTGGGGACAGCACAGTGTGAGGCTGGTTGTGAAGCAGCAAAGGGCCTCCCTGTCCCTTGGTGCTGTCTGTCCATTGTCGCTATAAAGACAGAATAAAGATTCTCTGAACAGGATGGAAAATACTTGGGTTTTTCCTAAAGTCTGGTCTCCATGGTGATGCCCACTGAGTGCTGGAGACCTCCACTGGTTAAGACTTCCCCACCTCACCCAGCTTCCCCCAGTGCCCCTCAAAGCTAGGCACTGTCAGCAAACTGGAGGGAGGCTGGGCCTAGACCTGTGTGCTGGAGGGAGATGACCTAGAGAAAACCCAGACCCTTCAAATCTGTGTGCACTCACAGTCCCAAGAAGCCCATGCCTGGCTTCCCTCTCTCCAGGCAGGGCCCCTGAGCTGTGGAAGGCCCCTGCCCACACCCTGGCTCTGGGATCCTGCCATGAGGTGGTCATCTGGGAGGGGCCAGCATTCATGCCTGTTTGCCCCTTGCTTCTTCAGCCCAAGCTCATGCCAACATGCACTGCCCTCCCATTGCTGGGAAGGTGGTACTGCCCCTGCCCCTACCTCCTAAGGCATCCAGATGGCCCAGACCAGGCCACACTGGGCCCTGGGATCCCAGGCTTGAAGGCTGTGCCTTTGGGGAGCCCCAGGGCCCCAGGTCTCTTGCTACCTTGGGAACGGTTTAGAGGGAGAGCTCAGCAGAAGTGGCCTCCTCCCTGTCACCCCCTCAGTGTCCTAGCTAGGGCTCAGAAGCTTGCTCCAGGACCCCTGGGATGAGCCCCTCACCCCTTCCTTATCCCTCCCCTGCTTTCTCGGTTCCTAGGACCATGGAGGCCACTTCAGCAGTTGTCATTTGGCAGGGTGGTTGGGTGGGGGTGGGGTGACGACTCTTGGTGTTTCTGACAACAGGCCGGGGGACTCGAGCACCAATGTGAAGCTGAAGAGAGTCGTGGAGACGGGGGGCAGTGAGACCGAGTCTGCCCAGGCCACGCCCGTGGCCGGGGTGTGGCCCTGGGCCTGGGGAGGGTCACTGTTTGAGAGGAGGACGCAGCTTTATAAAATGACTCCGTAAGTATGGACTGGGTGGGTGGGGCCGTAGGCCCCTCTGCCCCACCCTGGGATGTAGGAGTGGACCAGGAGCAGCTGCAGCTGCGATGGGGCAAGCTGGATAGCTGGGGGGCTGCCAGTGTCAGGGACGTGCACTGCTGGGGCCAAGGCAGGGGGTGGGGACCTGGTCTGTGGACAGCTCGGGAGCCTAGTTCCCCTTTCGGGGGCCTGTGGAGGACCTTCTGAGATGTCCTAGGCTCCTGTGCTAGGGCCTTCCCTTGAGGGTCGTGTGCAGGAGGGGAGGCTATGGTCTCTGCCATGACTGCTGACTGCAAGCTAACTTTGGTCCAGATGAGAGCCACAAGAACCCAGGAGCCCAGGAAGACAGGCCCGTGACTTCTTTTTTAGGCATGAGAGGCGCTAGGACAGTGATTTGCCTCATACAGGCCTGTGGAGAGTTTATACATGTTCCCAGGCCCTACTCCCACAGAGTATTGGTTGGGGCCCAGGAGTCTAGTTTTGAAAGGTGATTCTGATGGACCACTGTGGCTGGGTGAGGACTCATACCCCAGCCCAGTCCTACCGTAGGCAGGCCACTGCCCACGGTGCCACCAGTAGATACTCAGGCTTTGTCTCTTAGAGACATTCTAGTCACCCAGAATCTCACGTGAAGCATGGATGACCTCTTCAGGAACCTCTTCCTGAGGCCCAGAGGAGAAAGAAGGGTGCATATGGTGGGCCCTTGAGGAAAAAAGACTGAGGAAGAGAAGGATGAAGCCTGAAAGAATGGGGTTCCTGCACCTGCGTGTCCGGGCCTCACGCCCAGGCTTGTGGTCCTCAGAGCCTGCTCAGGGCCCAGGGCACCCAAGTCCACACCAGCCCCTGCACTGCCCCTGTCCCCAGCCTGACTCCCCCAGCCCAATGGTCCCGAGAGGGAACCTGACTCCTTCCGCAGAGGAACTGGAGCATAGAGGCTCAAGAGAGGTTGTCTTGGAATGCGCGCATGCCCAGGGATCCTTAGGGATTTTGTCAGTGGAGTTCACCTTTTAGTATTTTTAATGTCTTTTGAAAAATGACTTTTAAAAGCTCTCTTGATTAACGTGAAGGTTACTGACTTCACTGAATCAACGTGAAAGTAACACAAAGTAACTGAATGTTTGCATAGTGGAGCTGGAGTCTGAGGTGCTGTGAGCTAGGTCACCGACCATCTGGCCTGCCTGGGGCTGCACGTTCATTTCCCTGACCCCAGGCACGTCCACACCTCCTGGCTGCAGAGCCTCTGAGCTGCTCACCCGACCCAGTTTGCTGAGTCACTTCCCAAGGGCTGAACCTTTGGGCCCTTTCCAATTTCTTGCTATTATAAATATCACTGCTATGAATATCTCTGTACAAATTACTTTCTTAGTATTTTACTGGGAAGCAATCCCCGAGTGGAATCACTAGGTCAAAGGACGTGCACAATTTTATAATTCTTGTCACATATTACTAGATAGTTCTCTGGAAATATTGAACCCGGTTACCATGGTGCCAGTTATGTGTGGCCATTCTACACAGCCCTCCGGTAGTAAGATTCATTGTTTTTATTTGTCTTGAGATGTTTCATTGTTTTTATTTTTATTTATTTATTTTAAAATTTTATTTTATTGAAGTATAGTTCATTTACAATATTGTATTATTTTCTGCTGTACCACAGAGTGATTTAGTTTTATGTACAAATATATATAATCTTTTTCATATTCTTTTCCATTATGGTCTATTGTAAGATATTGAACATAGTTCCCTGTGCTATACAGTAGGACCTTGATGTTTATCCATTCTGTGTATGATAGCTTGCATCTGCTAATCCCAGATTCCCACACCATCCCTCCCGCACCCTCACTCCTCATTGGCATCCATGAGTTTGTTTTATTTTGATTTGATTTTTCCTGTCTTGCCATATTGGCTAGGAGCGGTGGTATAGTAAAGTTGTTCCCATATGTATTCCCAAAATGACCAGTGAAGCTGGGCATTTTCTGAAGGACCCCAGTTCAGTCGCTCAGTCATGTCCGACTCTTTGTGACCCCATGAATCGCAGCACGCCAGGCCTCCCTGTCTATCACCAACTCCCGGAGTTTACTCAGACTCACTTCCATCGAGTCAGTGATGCCATCCAGCCATCTCATCCTCTGCCGTCCCCTTCTCCTCCTGCCCCCAATCCCTCCTAGCATCAGAGTCTTTTCCAATGATAGGCAAGAATTATTGTGGGATCAGTCCTGAGTCAAAGAGTTAGACTAGGGCTGAGAAATGGAAAATGCTGGTTTTCTAGACTTTGTCTTTCTGCCCCTCGCGGTAGGGCACCTGGACCCCAGTTCCACCTGCTCTGGGGCTGAGTGATAGCTGCCTGCACCAGCTGTGGCCTTCTGGCTGCCTAGATTACCATGTTGTGCTTGTGGCTGTGGTCCTGGGGTTAAACTCTGTTTGGGCTTTGTAATCTACCTGCCTGTTGTTTGGTCTCGACCAGCACTGGGGAGCTACACCAGGAGTTTGTCCACTGCCTATCAAGCCAGGACTTTGACTGTGGCCAGCGAGGCCATCTGGGTAAGGCCAGGAACATTTGTGAGCTTTGGGTTGCTGTGCCTTGGCTGAGCTTCAGGCGTGATGAGTTTGGGGCAGTCTTAGGGAGCATGGAAAATGCTGGTTTTCTAGACTTTGTCTTTCTGCCCCTCGCGGTAGGGCACCTGGACCCCAGTTCCACCTGCTCTGGGGCTGAGTGATAGCTGCCTGCACCAGCTGTGGCCTTCTGGCTGCCTAGATTACCATGTTGTGCTTGTGGCTGTGGTCCTGGGGTTAAACTCTGTTTGGGCTTTGTAATCTACCTGCCTGTTGTTTGGTCTCGACCAGCACTGGGGAGCTACACCAGGAGTTTGTCCACTGCCTATCAAGCCAGGACTTTGACTGTGGCCAGCGAGGCCATCTGGGTAAGGCCAGGAACATTTGTGAGCTTTGGGTTGCTGTGCCTTGGCTGAGCTTCAGGCGTGATGAGTTTGGGGCAGTCTTAGGGAGCCTTGACCCACGTCAAGGTCTAGCACCGTGGCCTGTATATAATGTCAGGAGGGCTCGCCAGTGATGTAAGGGGCTCTCAAGACGGAGACAGTGAGGTTCACTGGCATGAAACCGGTGATGGCAACTGGGTGCTGTGGTTGTTGTGGGCAAGGCCACGGGACACCCTGGGATCTCAGACGGAACAGGCCTGAGTGAGGAAGGAGAGTAAGTCCAGGCAGACCTGACTGGTGGGCAGCGGAAACTAGAGTGTGAGGCTGGCAGTCACAGGGTCGAAGTACTAAGAAAATCTGAGAACACAGAGTCACACGTGGACATTCAAGGGTGTCCCGGGTAGGATGGAGTTACAGGGCCGTTTGTGAGCCAAGGGCACCTGGGAGTTCCTGTACCAAGGACCTGTCTGTGTTGAAGCGGGATGCTGGGGGAGGGGAGGACACAGGGCCAGTGTGTGATGCAGACAACAGGGGCCAGCCTCTTGGAGGGGAATTGGCAGAAGCTGGCCAGGATCAGTGTTCCGGCCCAGCACCTGGGCTTGGGTCTGCTGAGGGGAGGCCTGGCTCATGGACGTGGGGCTGAGAGGGTACAGCTGGGAGCCATCCTGGGCTCTGGGTCCTCGGGCCTTTGGGCCAGAAGTCAATCTCCTTTCCTTCTCATTCCTAGCCTGATGCTCATGGACCCAGGGCTTGGGTAGGGCTGGAGTAGGTGATCATCGACAGGAGAGACGTGGCCCCAGCATCCCCAAATGGCAACTAGACAGAGCTGAGAAGTGGTTTGGTGCAGCAGAAATGTGGGTTCAGATTCGGATAACTGAGTCTGATCCTGGTGCTGTGTGTTTCTGTGTCACTTTAGTTTACCATCTCCCACCCTCCACTTCCTCTTCTGTAAAATGGGGATATTCACTATAGGGTGGTTGAATTACAGACGAATTCAAAAGAATTGAATTGGAAAGGAATGTATGAAAGTGCTCAGCACAGATAGTTGTTGCTCAACAAATGCCAGTTTCCCTCCTTTTGCTTTTTAGCTTCTAGAGCAGGGTCATGTGTGTCTCGGGTGGGCTTCTGCCCTCAGCAGGAGGGCCCGGGGGTGGGGGAGGCGTGGAGGCTGTCTCTTATACACATCTCTGGGCTGGGGTATGAGTATCCCCAAATGGCAACTAGACAGAGCTGAGAAGTGGTTTGGTGCAGCAGAAATGTGGGTTCAGATTCGGATAACTGAGTCTGATCCTGGTGCTGTGTGTTTCTGTGTCACTTTAGTTTACCATCTCCCACCCTCCACTTCCTCTTCTGTAAAATGGGGATATTCACTATAGGGTGGTTGAATTACAGACGAATTCAAAAGAATTGAATTGGAAAGGAATGTATGAAAGTGCTCAGCACAGATAGTTGTTGCTCAACAAATGCCAGTTTCCCTCCTTTTGCTTTTTAGCTTCTAGAGCAGGGTCATGTGTGTCTCGGGTGGGCTTCTGCCCTCAGCAGGAGGGCCCGGGGGTGGGGGAGGCGTGGAGGAGGGGAGGGGGCAGCAGGTGCACTGGCAAAGCCCAGGAGCAGAGCTAGAACAGAACCTCAGCTTCTGGGTTAATCTGACCTACAGCTTATGGTGAGTTTAGCCCTGCTGCTGCTAAGTCACTTCAGTCAGGTCCAACTCTACACGACCCCATAGACAGCAGCCCACCAGGCTCCCCCATCTCTGGGATTCTCCAGGCAAGAACACTGGAGTGGGTTGCCATTTCCTTCTCCAATGCATGAAAGTGAAAAGTGAAAGTGAAGTCTCTCAGTCGTGTCCGACCCTCAGCGACCCCACGGAATGCAGCCCAGTGGGTGGCTAAATCCTGGCAAGTTCCTGAGCCTCTGTTTCCTCGCCTGAAAAATGGGTTTATTGACATCTCAAATCCAGAATTACATGAGGAGTCACAATGATGCGTGGAAAGCACTCACACCACTCATGCACATAATAGGTCCATTCATATGTGACAGTGTGGTTTCTGTGAGTGCTGACACCTCTGACCCCAGGGTCACAGAACGAGTATATGCATGGTGGTTAGCACTCCAGCTGGTGCTGTGACTAAGTAGTCTGTGGCTAACGTGTTATCTTTGAGTTGGCTGAGGAGGGAGGGCACAGCTGGACGCTGCCCTGAGGCCCCGGGACCTGTGGGGTTCCAGGGTCCTGCCAAGGGGCAGAACAGGTCCTCAGCAGTTCTCTCTCATACCGGGAGTTCCCAAAGTGGCAGAGCCAGCAGGTCTGATCAGGATTGGGCTGAGGTCTTGCTTGGCACAGCGTGGAACCACCTTTCCCCTGCAGGAGCATCACCAGAGGCAGGCAGCACAGCGAAGGAAGGAGGCAGGAGGGGCCCAGCATGGGGTCAGGACGCGGTGGGGGCAGGTGGTTCCGTGTGGTCAGCTGCCTGTGCCTGAGCCCTGATCCCAAGCCTGGTCCATTACTGTGCACAGCGGACCAGGGGGTTCTCTGGAGGCAGGAGGACCATGTAGAGGATCCAGACATATGGGGAGAGTCAGGCTGAAGCTGCTTCGGACTTCCTCCAGGACAGCTGCTCTGGGCACCACAGCCCTGGGGCAAGAGGATTCCAGGGTCCTGAGTCCCAGCCTGTCACCTGCAAGTTGGAGATCCAGGGCAAGTCTAGCCTATGTGACTGTTTGTATCCCTTTCTGGAAAATGTGCTCGTTTATCAGGTGCTGTGTTTGTACTGGGCATGCAGCAGGGGCCAGAATCAGACGTGATCCCTGGGTCTGGAGTCCTTGGTCTAGAACTAGCCTGTAAATTATACCAGTAGTAACTGCTGGTGTTTGGGGACTTCAACAGTGGTTACAAAAGCACTCTGAAGGGGTGTGAAGCCACTTGCACAAGCTCCGCCCCTTTCAGGTGTGCAGTCCCTGCACTTGGCAAATGGCCCTCGGTCCCCTTCCCCCCAGGACACCCCCTGGACCTGTCTGGACCTGCCAGGATCCTCCGGGCACCTGTGTAGCCCATCACCTCTCTGCATTACACACACACTCACACATGCACAGAGCCATCACCACGTAAAGATAGGACCTCTCCCTCTCTCTGTTTCTGCCCTTCATTCTGAACCTCTCACTCCAGCAGCTCCACTCTGATTTCCTGATCTGATTTCTCTGTCCTCCCAGCATCTGGCTGCATAAGATATTGGTTTGTCGATGGCCTTACCCCACCAGTCTTACTAACTAGGTCCCGCATCTTTGGCTCGTACCTCTGCCTCCCCTTTCCTCCAGCAAGATCTAGGAACTGTCACTCTTTATGGGGCACTTGGGAGTCAGTGCAATGGGGTTGTTGATGGGCTATCCTTTCCCAGTTTCCCATCCTGTTCAGCCAGTGTCAAAGAGTCACAAATTCCCGGGTTGGGACCCTGTCTGCTCCTTCCTAGCTATGTGAACTTGGGCAAGTTGCTTTACCTTTGAAACCCGTTTCCTGGTCTGTAAAATGAGAACACTGATAGTACCTCCCACGTAGGCCTACCATAAAAACTCAATGAGACCCCGTAGATGGCGGTTATTAGCACAGGTCCTTGCACATAGTAGATGTTTAATAAACATTAGCTTCTGTTATTACTTTGTACTTAAGAAAATATATGGAGTAGATAGGGAGGATTATCTTTATTTATATACCCAGCAAAGAAATATTGATCTGCTTTGTTCCAGCACTGCCGTAGGTAATGGGGATAATCTGGGGAGCAAAGCTGAGGCAATCCCTGCCCTGGGAGCTCTCACTCTGATGGTTTTCACCCCCACAAAATCCCCCTCTTCCATCAGCCCTTCTCTGCATCTTCCCTGGGGCAACCTCTCTGCCCTCTCTCCCTCAGCCTCCTCCCTCAAGACTCCCTGAACTTATCTCCTGGCCCATCCTCTGTGTATGCTCTTCCACGTACCCAAAATGTGTGTCTACAGACAGGCAAACTGAGCATATCTGAATTGGCGCTCACATATCCAACCCCCCTCCCAAACCTCTTCTCCCACTGTGTTTCCTGTGGGGATCCCTGCCCCACCTCCAGCTATTCCTCCATCATCTTCACTGTCATCATCACCTCTCTTGGAGCACTTACGAGTCAGGCACTATTCCAAAGGCTTTCATTTATTAAATCACTTAATCTCCTGAAATCCCTAAGAAATAGTTGCAATTGTTTGCAGATAAGAAGACCGAGGCCAGTCTTCTTATGAATAGTTACATGAATAGTTCAGGGTTCCATGAGTCTATAAATGGGAGAGCCAGGATTATTAGCCAAAAAAAAAAACAAAAAAACCCCAAACAAAAAATACTCCAAACACAAAAGCTTGAGGCAGCCTGGCCTCAGAAACTATCTCCAGAGGCTCTGCCTTCCCTCGGTTGTGCGCCCTGCCCTGAGTTCATGCTCAGTGGGCTCACCTGAGCTGTGCCACTCACCCTGGTCCCCTTCTCAGCCAGAGGCCAGGGCCCTCTGTTCTGGGCTGTTCAAGGGCCCACTCACCTGTGTTTCTGCATCCCTCTTGCCTCACCCCAGATTCTGCTCCAAGGGTCTCCCTTACAAGCAGGACCATGTGTCTCTCCAACTTTCTGTTGCTGCTAAGAGATTCAAGACCTCAGCCTGGCCCCGATAACCTCCCCACTCATTCCGTACACCACGCACCCGCCCCAGAGCTCTCCTGCCTCCTGTGTCTCCCTTACTTTTCATTAAACCTCTGTCCAGCCTGAGTGGTGCCTCTGCTGCAAAGCTCTGCCTGACCCTTGGCCAGACTCTACTGCCCACCCTTATGTCCCCACAGTGCTGGACCCCACTGGTCCAGACCTTCACTCTGCTCAGGATAATCACTTGTTGTGTCTGTGTTCACCGGTGTCCTCCACTGCCCTGTGATTCTCATAGGCTGGCACCATGTCTTACTCATCTCTGGGTGCCAGAGACTAACAGGGCTGGCTGCAGAGGAAGTCTCCATGCTCAGATGAACAGAGCCAACCTCCAGTGTCACTCAGCAGTGTGGGTCAGGAAAGGTCTGAGGGTCTTTCTTTTTTTCCCATCATAATCCTGCTGTAGAATCCAGAATGGGGGATGATTTTCCAGATTGCCAATTCCAGAAGAATGGCTGAGCTGGAAGGGCTAGTGGAGGTCTTCTATGTTAATCCTTTATCTTTGAATTGTTGGACTGAGGCCCCTAAAGGGGAAGACCTAGTCCCAGGCGATTCATCAGTGAAAAGTTATGACTAGAATTCAGATCCCAGCATACTTCCTGCTTTGCTGAATTGTTAGACTTTTTTTTTTTCCTTTGCTCTTTCTCTACATAAACTGCCTGCTGTGGTAACCCCAATTCCTTCCTGAAAAATCAGCCAAAATCTCAAGGCTCTGGAATGTTTCCCTCTCCCCTCCAGATAACCCCACGTACACTTGATTTTATACAGTTGTCATCACAATTTTGCATTCCTATTTTCTTGTTTAGTACTTTTTGGGTAATATTTAAGTTCTTATAGAAGATGGGGTATATTTCTGGGTTGCTTGTCTTTGTCCACTGAAATTTCATGTGAGATTCCTATCTGTCAGCATGCTGTTTTAGTTGGTGTTGCTTTATAATTTAACATCTAGTGGGACTGGTCCTTCTCTCATTAGCCATCATTATCAGAATTTTCTTTGCTTTTCTTACTTACTTTTCTTTTCCTCCAGATAATTTTTACCCGGGTTATCTAGAGGAAGCAAGGGCAAGAAAATAGTTTATCCCAGGCTGCCCTAATCTTGGGCATCAACACAGATCAGTTGAATTGTGTGCTTAACTCACGGCTCTGAAAATGAAAAAGAGGCCCATTGATTGGGTGAAAGAGGCAAAAAAAGGAAGTGCTAACACCAACTCCCCTTGCCAGTGCCCCTCACCTGCTGTCCTGGGAGGCAGGGCAGGATGGCCGCATGGTGATAGAGGTGCTTCCTCAGGGTGGGTGTAGCTGGTGCGGTTGATCACTCGGCAACTATGGGTTTCCCTGAGACCGGGAGCCTATTGGCAGCTTCCTGTGTAGGGCGGGGAGTCAGGGGAGCAGGCCCAGCCCACACATCCTCTGAAGGCACCGCCAGCCCCGCAGCCTTCCCACCTCCTCAGCAGGGGCCCAGTCTGTCTGCACCCTTAGGTCTTTGTGCTCTGGTGCAGGAGCCTGCTTCTCACTGCCCACTCTCTCAAAGTTGGTACCTCAAAACTAACACCTCACCTCTTATTAGCCAGTTACCCTTAAAAGCACTTACTTGAGGTACAGAATAGACACCTAATTTTATCACTGACCCAACTGCTTTGTAAAACAAAATTTAGGAATCCTCTTTGTTAAAAAAATTTTCATTTTATGTCAGAGTATCAGTTGAGTTCAGTCGCTCAGTCGTGTCCGACTCTTTGCGACCCCATGAATTGCAGCACACCAGGCCTCCCTGTCCGTCACCAACTCCCGGAGTCCACCCAAACCCATGTCCGTTGAGTCGGTGATGCCATCCAACCATCTCATCCTCTGTCATCCCCTTATTCTCCTGCCCTGAATCTTTCCTGCATCAGGGTCTTTTCAAATGAGTCAACTCTTCGCATGAGGTGGCCAAAGTACTGGAGTTTCAGCTTCAAAATCAGTCCTTCCAGTGAACACCCAGGACTGATCTCCTTTAGGATGGACCGGTTGGATCTCCTTGCAGTCCAAGGGACTCTCAAGAGTCTTCTCCAACACCACAGTTCAAAAGCAGCAATTCTTCAGCGCTCAGCTCTCTTTGTAGTCCAACTCTCACATCCATACATTTCCACTGGAAAAACCATAGCCTTGAATAGACAAACCTTTGTTGGCAAAGTAATGTCTTTGCTTTTTAATATGCTGTCTAGGTTGGTCATAACTTTCCTTTCAAGGAGTAAGCGTCTTTTAATTTCATGGCTGCAATCACCATCTGCAGTGATTTTGGAGCCCAGAAAAATAAAGTCAGCCACTATTGGTACTGTTTCCCCATCTATTTCCCATGAAGTGATGGTACTGGATGCCATAATCTTCGTTTTCTGAATGTTGAGCTTTAAGCCAACTTTTTCACTCTCCTCTTTCATTTTCATCAAAAGGCTCTTTAGTTCTTCACTTTGTGCCATAAGGGTGGTGTCATCTGCATATCTGAGGTTATTGATATTTCTCCTGGCAATCTTGATTCCAGCTTGTGCTTCATCCAGCCCAGTGTTTCTCATGATGTACTCTGCATATAACTTAAATAAGCAGGGTGACAGTATACAGCCTTGACGTACTCCTTTTCCTATTTGAAACCATTCTGCTGTTCCATGTCCAGTTCTAGCTGTTGCTTCCTGACCTGCATACAGGTTTCTTAAGAGGCAGGTTCAGGTGGTTTGGTATTCCCATCTCTTTCAGAATTTTCCATAGTTTATTGTGATCCACAGTTAAAGACTTTGGCATAGTCAATAAAGCAGGAATAGATGTTTTTCTGGAACTCTCTTGCTTTTTCGATGATCCAGTGGATATTGGCAATTTGATCTCTTGTTCCTCTGCTTTTTCTAAAACCAGCTGGAACATCTGGACATTCATGGTTTATGTATTGCTGAAGCCTGGCTTGGAGAATTTTGAGCAGAGTATAGTTGATTTATAATGCTGTATTCACTTCAGATGTATAACAAAGTCATTCAGTTACATACACACACACACACACACACACACACACACACACACATATCTATTCTTTTTCAGATTCGTTTGCCATGTAGGTTATTACAAAGTGTTGAGAAGAGTTCCCTGGGATCTACAGGAGATCCTTGTTGATGACCTGTTTTTAGGAACA
>SJYC01008527.1:0-69918 GCA_006408675.1 Madoqua kirkii
CATCAGGTGGCCAAAATACTGGAGCTTCAGCTTCAGCATTAGTCCTTCCAGTGAGTATTCAGGGTTGATTTCCCTGAAGATTGACTGGTTTGATCTCCTTGCTCTCTATGGGACTCTCAGGACTCTTCTCTAGCTCTACAGTTTGAATGCATCGATTTTTTGGTGCTCTGCCTTCTGCGGTCCAGCTCTCATAACCGTATATGACCACTGGGAAGACCGTAGCCTTGGACTGTATGGACCTCTGTTGGCAGAGTAATGTCTCTGCTTTTAAACACACTGTCTAGATTTGTCATCGCTTTCCTGCAGAGAAGCAGTCATCTTCTGATTTCATGGCTACAGTCACTGTCCACAGTGATTGGATTACCCTTGGCTTAAAACCCATTAGTGGTTCCCCATTAGCTACAGGATAAAATCCAAGCCCGCCAGTCGGATGCTCTGAGGGCCATGTGATCTAGTCCTACCTTAACTCTTAGGCCTTTCTGCCACACCAAACCACTCACCTACACGCTGAGATTTGCACTTAGATTTTCACATGCCTTGGTCACAGACTCTCACATCCCTGCCTTTGCTCGTGTCATCCTCTCTGTCTAGAATGCCCTTTGGTAAAAGAGCCCAGAACCATGCCAAGCCAGTCATAGACTCTCAGGAATTGTTAAACTTCGCCCACTCCTTCCTCATCTGTCTATCAAAACCCTCCTGGCGACTTCCCTGGCTGACAAAAACAAAAAACCTTCCTCATCCATCAAAGCCACTGCCATCCTTTCTCATTCTGGAGGAAGGCTTATCCTAAGCTGACGCCCCTCCCGTTAGAATCACTGGCTGCTCCCAGCACTTTGTACATCTGGACTGTGATACAGGCGCGTTGGTGCTTTCTGTCTCTCCTGCCAAACTGAAAGCTCCCTGAGAGCAGGATTGAGCCTGACACCTGCTGAATTGCTGCAAGGACCCTTGAGCCCAGTTGGATGGAGTTGATGTCTGGCCGATCGCACTGTCTTCCTCAGAATACAAGGGTATGTGCCAAGCTATGAAGCAAGGAGGACACCTTGGGACTTGGTGCCCAATTTGAATTGATGTTCATTTATTCTTCATATCCTTTTGCTTCCAAAATTGACGCAAGGTGGCCCACACTAACTGTTAAATTAGGAACAGAAAATTTAAGATTCCACATGGAAGTAGCAAGGTGCCAACATGCTCACCTTCTTCCTTAACTGAACGAGACTTACTGTGCTAGGGTCCCTTCCCGGTGGGTGGCAGCTGGTGAAGGTTCCTTCAGGCTGTTTCTGTCCCCATGTATTCTTCCTCTCCCTTGACAAGCCATGACTATGTTTGAAAATGCCTAACATGCCATGAGGAGAACTTAAATTCACAGCAAATACCTTATCTTTGAGGAATGGGACAGGTGGTGAGGAGGGTGTGTGGGCTGCTCTGTTTCAGTAGAGATATCCTTGTTCCTGGGCTAAATTTTAAAAGCTTAGGTACTTCTTCCAGGGTCACTGTATAGCACAGCTATATTTTAACCACAGTTTAGCACAATATTCGCCTTTCTGGAGTGGTTTTTTAGTAGAAGCCAAGGGCATACGCTTAAAATGTCAACCAGGGAAGTCATCTGAGCAGCAAAGCCCATCACCGGTTCTGAACTGAGTGTGAAACTCACACATCCCTGTAGAACTCACAGAAGTACACGCTTAGATCCTTCTCATGCACATATATCAACTAACGTTCTTGTGCTGGCCCATTATGATTGCAGGGATACCTTACACACACACACATTCACACATACACGGCACACAGCCCCTCTGGCTCCCCCACATCCCATGGGTACACACAGCCTCCACAGAAAGAGACATGGAGAACTTTTTTCTGCACCTCACTCTGCCTCCAGATTATGCTCCCTTAGGACAGAACTTAAAGTGTCTATTTAATAGATTCAATTACTCCAGGCTCCTGAGACCTTCCAACTTGATTCTGATTGCTTTAAGGTGTCAGATAATTTGGGAAGAAAGGAAAGTAGCCTGAAGTTCTTGAAGAGGCAGTCTTAGCTCATCTCTGAAGTGGTTTGTAGCTGCTGATGATCTAGAGGGTGGTACTGACCTCTTCCTTCTAGGCAGTGTTCTGTCCACAGGTCCTGACAAATAGAGACCTTGGGTAGTGATCTGCTGTGCTGCCTTGGTCTCCAGGGCAGGGACCAGCCCTTCTGCAGCCCTTCTTGAACCTGACAGGAGTGAAAACAGAGGCCCAGGCCAAGGGTCCCAGCAGACAAGGAAACCACCCTACCTTCTCCCCAATGTACCCTACTCTGGGGTGAAGTTTTTTGTTGTTTTTTTTTTTGTCTGCTCTCTGTTCTCATTGACAGTGATAGCTCTTGGAGGCTGATAAATAATCAGAGGTCACAGCCTTTGGCGAGTGTTGATGCTGCAGTAGACAGTGATGGATCTGACCGCCCTGTGCGCCAGAAGCCTGAAGAGGGAGACGGCATGCATATGTGTGTGTGTGTGTGTGTGTGTGTGTGTGTGTGTGCATGCGCACTGCAAGAACTGTGATAGGCAGGAGGAAGCTAAGGACAAGGGATGTGGGCACTGGTGTGTGAATCCTGGCTTCACCATTGACCAGGTGTGTGACTTCGGGCAAGATCTTTGTCTTCTCGGCGCCTGTGTCTTCTAACGGGCATGATAAGAGCATCTACCACTGTGTGGTTGTGAGGATTATACAAATTATATAGCTGGCACCTGATGCTCAGCAAACGCCACCCCTCCCCAACCCCGCCAAGATCCTGGTTGCTGTTTTTATAGTGGGGAGAGTCTTGGGGTGAGGGCTCCTGGTTGTGGACCCAGGGCAGCTGTAGAGGCCCTCCTATATGGGAGGACGTGGGCTGCCCTCCCAGACTCTCACCATTAGCCAGGCAGTCACGGACACTCCCCTGGCCTGGCTGGGGGATGGCACTGCTGAATCCAGGGTGCACGTGAGGACACCCACCTGCAGTTTGGAGACCCCTCTGCGATCCCCGGGTCTCCCTCAGCTTCAGCCGGCCCTACTGTGGATTGGCTGCCCTTCACCTCAGCACGCTTTGAACTCGGTGCTTGTCACAGCCACTTTAGTGCTTAGAGACTGTAAGGTTATCTTTGTTGAGAGGTTTTGCCTCCGTTTAAATGTGATCCTTAAGACAGAGACGCTAGGTCCTTTGCAGCTCCATCGCTGGGAGCTTGCTTTCTGTCCTTGGACATCTTAGCCTTCCCGAGGCTTTATTCTCTGGGAAACAGCAGCAACTACTTGCCTCTCAAGGCTGCTGTGGAGATTAAGTAATATAAAATTTAAAGGCTAAGGATGCACTAGACTGAATGTTATCCTTGTCTTGACGGCTATAGCTTAGAGGGGAAGGACTCCCCGCAGTGGGAAGACACCTCCTTTACTAAAACCAAAGAAAGAAGGAAGGTTCCCCGGGGAGGCGGTTGGAGCTTCCGGGAGAGGGAAAGGCCAACCTCCATGCTCGGCACTTGAAGGTCCCCTTGGACCTCTTTCGGTCTTTTGGAGCATCATTGCTTTTCTACACAACTGGATCCCACCCCCTACTTCTCTCCTTCACCCCATTTAAGCAACGGTTTCCCATCCCTTAGTGGAGATAGGTAGTTCAGGTAGGTAGGTAGGTAGGTGTTAGAATTATCCCCATTTTACAGAAGGAGAAACTGAGGCTTGGAGGTCGGGGACCCGCCCAGTGGCAGCGCTTCTATTCACCCAAAGTGGGCGCAGGCGTTCTCACTTGCGCGGAGCCAGGGGACCCGCGCTTTCTGTGAGGGGGGCTGGGGCGTTTGGGACGCCGGAGCCGATCTGGAGGTGGGGTCTCCGCCGGGGGCGGGGCGGAGCGGAGCGAGGGAGGAGGGGGCGGGCCGCGGCTGCTAAGCCAAGGCCGGGCCCCGGCGCGGGCCCCAGCCCCTCTGGCGGCGGGGGGCGGTGCGGGCGACTTCTCCCGCCTCCACGCGCGCGCACGCCCGTGGCGGCCCCGCGCACTCCGCCGCTTCGCCCATCGCGCGGCGCAAGCAGTCGTTCTCCGAACCCGCGGCCGGGGCCCTGGCGTGCAGCGCGGGCCTCGGCGGGGCCCAGCGCCCCGGCCCGGGAGGATGCGGCCCTGGGCGCCCCGGGAGCTGAGCAGGGTCCCCGTGCCGGCCCTCAAGGGCCCCGGCCTTCCGAGCCGCAGCTGCCGCCCCGCCCCCGAGAGACATGACTTCCAAGCCGCATTCCGACTGGATTCCCTACAGGTACGCGGGCGCCGGCCCCCACCTTCGCTTCCCCCCGGGGCGCCGGTCTAGCCCACCACCCTTCAATGCTGAAGGCTCGGGGCAGGGTCGAGGGTACTGGGTCGGGATGCCCACCACCCCACCCCGAACTCCGGGAGCAGGGCTGGTTGCGGATGCAGGGCTGGGGCGCGGGACAGCTGTACCCTCCCCATCTGGCCCTACCCTAGGGGTGTGGGTTGGAGGCGCTGGGCCTTCCTACTCCAACTTTGGGGCCCCCAGTAAACCCGCCTGCTCTGCCCTCCCCACTTATCGGCCGGGGTTGCTGGAAGAGGCCAGTGCTCTGGGCCTGTATGGGCCTTGTTGGGGCGGGCAGCGCCATGTGGCTGCCTGGGGAGGGAGTTAACCGTGCTGAGCCCCCTCTAGGTCTACCCGCCTGCTCTGCCCTCCCCACTTATCGGCCGGGGTTGCTGGAAGAGGCCAGTGCTCTGGGCCTGTATGGGCCTTGTTGGGGCGGGCAGCGCCATGTGGCTGCCTGGGGAGGGAGTTAACCGTGCTGAGCCCCCTGCTAGGCCCAGCATACTGGTCACATGCCAGTATAGCCGCGTGCACACACACATATCTGCAGACATGCACCCATAGGACGTCCACTGGACCAAAGACGCTCCTGCTGGTCGGTTCACACAGTCAGAATATGAATTCCTGGAGACAGTCGTTCTGAACCTAAAGCACAGGCTGCTTCTATATTCATGCACCTTGTATTGCTGCGCGCGTGTACACACACGCACTCATTCTCGGGCTCACACAGGTGCACTCCTGCCTATCTGTACACACACACATCTTGTCTTTGGGGGAATACCTGCCTCCCACTACTCAACATACAAGTATCACTGGTATCTATCAAAGACACAGAAATCCACTTGCTAACTGGTTTAAACACCTGCATACAAACCAACTCAGTACATGAGAACTGCCGTCACATGCACAAGAGAATGAACCTAGGAACCCCGGGCACACTCAGGGAAGCATGGCCTGCCTGTGTTCCCTGATGCTGTGGTCTGTCCCAGGGACAGCTGAGTGTTCACGCCTGTGTGGAGGTTGGGGTGGGGGAGGCGGGGGTCTCTGGGGCTTGCACAGGTGCGGGCCTTTCCCCATCCACTCTACTCCATTCTCTCCATTACCACTGGAGAAGAGCTCATCGCCATGGCAGCGCTAGATCCTTGGCCACCCATTGGCTCCTTGGTTGCCATGGGCTACGGGGCTCTCTCCAGGCCTCCCCTGAGAGGCATGTGTGTAAAAGGGGTGCTGGACTTCTAAGGTCCACCATGTTCTTGCCAGCCCAGTGCACACACTTGTGGCTGGCAGACACAGACTCCAGACCTGCCTGTAACACAGCCTGCTCTTAATGAGACCTGATTCCAGTCACTGATAGAAAATAATTCTGATAGGGCTCTTCCATGAGTCTGTCCAGACAGCATCCAAATGGAAATCAGCTGAAACTGCCTGAGGCTTGTTAAAAGTAGATCCTGCTACAAACAAGCACCTGTCATTGGCCTGAGACTTCACAGTTTTTTCCTGAGAATTGTTGTGGTCTCTGATCTCAGCTTCTTTGGGGGCTTCAGGGCTTTCCAAGTTAGAATTGTGGGTGCCCCTCCCACCAACACACACACGTGTGTGCATACACGCACATCAACCCAGGATTTCCTGTGAACATATGCAGTCACATGTAGACCAGGAGACAGTCCCATCAGGGGACTGGGGCTCTGTTGACTCAGAAGGGTTGTCACCCCGCACAGCACCCCGCATCTTGGCTGGGGGTGCAAGTAGTTTCTGGAGCATCCTGGCCTTCTTGACACGTGTGTGCTGAGGACTTTCTAGAAGACACTGCAGCTCACAGAGTATCATTAACCTCTTGTAACCACCCAGCAGAGATGTCTGGGCAGTACCTGTGAGATTAGAGGCCGTGAGTGCTGTGGAAGTACCTGCCCAGGGTGCTGATGGCAAGGTGGTGGCCACAGACTGACTTGCGAGGAAGGGAGAAAAGGGGTAGCGCGTGGAGCTGGGATGTGACGGCGTGTTTAGGATCCGCAGGCTGGCCAGATCACGGTTCAGGGAAGCCTCTCCCAGGAGCCAGCAACTTGTGAAGGGAGCGCTCAGGTCTTAGAGAAAGTCGGCCTCATACTGGGGAGGCTTAAGCCTGCCTCTGCGGGAGAGGGCCCTAGGGAGGTGGGGCTGTCTCCCGGAGATGCTCAGTCTTCCCACGAGTGCCAGGCACTGGCATCCTGCAGAGAGGGATTTGGCACTTGCCCCAGCTCAGGCCCAGCCACCCCATCCCCTCATTCCTTTCCTGAGCCTACACACTCCATCTGGAGCACAGAATCCTGCCACCCTGAGGCCCAGCCCCGAGGAGCATCTTGGCCCCCTTGCGGCCCTGCCTTGCTCACCGCCCCATCACTCTGCCACCCTCTTTCTTGTTCCGTGGCAGGGAAGGTAGGTGTCTGCCTGGAGGTGAGCTGGGGTTAGAAGTTGTCAGTGTCTCCCACCTTGCTGGGCTCTTTCTGAGCCTTTGTGAGCCTCGGAAAGCACTGGACTTGAGTGTAGACTTCCAGAATGAGGAGATCTGGCTCAGAGGGGCAGATGCAAATTGCCTTTTGCACTAACAGGGCTGCCGATCGCAGTCATGGCCACATGCCTGCCTGAGCACAGGGGAAACTAGGGCAGGAGATGGTGAGGCGATGCTCTTGGAGGTGAGGAGGAGAGGCGGGTGTGCACATGCTTTGGTGTGAGGTTTCCCTCGTGTCACAGCATGTTGGAACTGGAGGGCATCATCTGGCTTGGGGACCAGAGGTGGGTCGATATCTTGTTAGCAGCTCTCCTGGTGGGGGTTCTGCTGCCTCAGTGGTGGTTTGCACCTGCATCGCCCAGACCTGGCTCATTTTCTTTGAAGCTGTGACAGCTGGGGATAATCTTCTTAAGGGTATTGTGACTCAGTTTGTAATGATCATGGATTAACCTCACATTCTGACTTAGAAGGGAGCCATTTAGTTTATAAAGTGTTAACAACTGTTATAACTTTTGGGGTTTTTTTCCATATTATTATGACTACTGATTTTTATTTCTGCCATTCTGCCTTCACCTGTGTTCTTGAGGAGTATCAAATGTCCCTGGTTCATGATTTTATGTTTTATGGGCTGAAGGAGGAGCAGTGAGAGTCAGGAAAGCTTGCTGCCTGCAGGTGTACTGGGGGAGGGAGTGAGAGCCAGCCCTGTCCTCAGCACTGTCTGCATTGTCCTGTGGCCACTGCCTGGCGCCTCCTTCACTGGCCGTGAACTCCTGGAGGGTGGGGGGTGCACCTGAAGAGCAACCATGTGCCTGGCACGACCCTGCATGGACACGGTGCCCATTGCTTTGAATCAAAGTGGCATTCCCAGGTAGGCTGTAGGACTTCCTGGCTTCCTGGCCCCACACCTGGCTTCTCAGCACCCCTGAGGGCTGCAGTACTCTCCCCTCACAATGGGCTTCCTGCGTGCTACTGGCAAAACACAGCTCTAGGTCAGAGAAGGAGAACTTCAGGCAAGAAGGGTCCTCACAGACTGCCCAGTCTTCTGTGTGAACGCTCCCCTCAGCATCCCTGCCAGCAGCCTCACTTCTGATGGACGAGACCATTAGAAAACTCTCCCTTAGGGTGAGCCTACTCCTGTCTCTGGGTTTCCCCTCCTCTTGTTCTGTGTGTGAGTCGCTCAATCATGTCCAACTCTTTGCAACCCCATGAACTGTAGCCCCTCGGGCTCCTCTTGTCCATGCGGGCAAGAATACTGGGGTGGTTAGCCGTTCCCTTCTCCAGGGGATCTTCCTGACCCAGGGGTCGAACCCGGGTTCTCCTGTGTTGCATTACTGTGTGAGCCACCAAGGAAGCCCTTCCCCTCCTTTTGGTCCTCATTAAGGTCCTCCTGGTACTGCGCTTCTCACCCCGCTTCCTGGGGAGAGGAATGCCTGCTCATCAGGCAAGACTCACGAGCCTCTCAGTTCTGCCTCAGAGGTGCCCGCACTCTGGACCGCTGCTTTGCCTCTGGCCGCAGGAGGTTAAGAGCAGACCCTCTGCCCGTAGTTCCACAGGGAGTTTCTCTCCTCTCCCACCCCGAGTGTCTTTGGGAAGTCGTCTTGCTGCTGCCCGGGGTGGAGGAAGCAGGAGCACAAAGTTGACAGATGATCCAGGGAGCAGGGAGCCTGGGGATGCGCTCAGATTGGTCTCTGGGAGCCTGGGGATGCGCTCAGATTGGTCTCTGCCCTCCTCCAGCTCCTGGAGCCGCAGACGGGGTCCTGGTTGTGGCCTGTCCAGATGTCCAGCATCGAGCAGAGTGAGGTGTTATTTCCTCACAGTGGACCTCTGCCCTCCAGCCCTTACCATCCCCGGGGGCTGGCTTTGATACTGACCACTCCTCTCAAGGCCTCTGTGAGCGAGACTGTGGAGTCTTTCATCAGGCTGATGTTAAGCCCTGTCTTCTCCATTCTGCCTGTGTGGCAAGACAGGGTGTTGGGGGACCCACATGTAAGATTTGACCACTTCCTGTTAGGTTTCTAGGGTTTTCTAAATTCACACTCTCTTAGTGAACAGTTAGTATCTCTTCTACTTTGTTTCACCTGTAAGTCTGCTCAGAGGCCTGCCTTGTGTCAGGTCATCGAAAAACCTGCTAACCGAGAGGAGCATGATGCTATTAATAGAAACCTCCTTTGATGACATGACTGACTGTTGCCAACACCTTTCTCCATCTGACTGACCTGGCACACCACTTGCATGGCTTCGTCTTGCCCATGTGGTAGGGTCACCAGTCCCTGCAGCTCCACGCGGAGGCCTGGCTGTACTGTCCTCCCGTCTTTTCTGATAGGCCCGAGGACATGTGCCCTGACTTCCCGGCATACTTGGCCTTGCTCCTAATGGTCACATCCTGTCTAGATATTCAGTTGACCCCTTCCACCCTGTTCTGCACACTATAATGTTTTCCCGCATCTGAACAGAAGACTATGCTTGCATGCTCCCAGCCTTAGAGCAACTTCTTAGTTTCTTTTTTGTTCTTTAGAGATCACAAGCTCTGACTCCTGATCTCTATCTGCATGGCTGAGCATTAGAATCACATGTGTCGTTGGCTTTGAAAAAGAAAAGTGTGAGGTGGGGGGTTGATTCTGGGGCAGCTTCCCCAGCAGGTCTGAGCTATCGAGTCAGGGTTGAGGCCCCCAGCAGCTGGGACCCACCTGGTAAGTTTGGGAGCCGGTGGCTGGCGTGGAGGGGCCTCCTCCTGGGAGGCTGACTCTGAGCAGTGTGGTCCTCTGGCTTCTGGGGTTGCCTCTGTTCCCACCTCCACCGTGTTGCCCGCAATGTTCCAAGCAGCCACTGGGCAACAGAAGCCCCAGGTCTGGACGTGCTGGGGAGTGGGGAGGTTCCAGCATTGGGCAGAGTTCACAGCCAAGCAGGTAGCCTTCCTCCCCTGCCAACACACTTGCCTGACGGCCCGAGTCCAGCAGGGGCAGGCCCCACTGCGACTGAGCGGGAGGAAAGGGAACAGAGGGCCGGGAGTGGGCTTGGAGCCTGGGTCTGCTCCGAGGAGGGCCTGGCCTCTGGTCGGCTCTGGTGGACTAGCTGGAGAATGGAGGTGGGGTCTAACGAGACGGGGACTTGGGTTCCTAGCGACGTTGGCCACGTCTGGCTTTTCCAGCCCCTGGAAGAAGTGTTTCTGACCCTTGCTGTCATGCATGGCTCACTCTCAGATATCTGTCCAGCGGCTTTGAAGCTGGGGAATGTGGAGGGGCCGTCTCCCGGGAGGTTCGGGGGTCACTTGATTGGCCTTGGACAGAGCAGATGGATGGATGGACGCCGTAGCCAGGTTTCTCTGGCCTTCACGAGCCGGTGGCCAGTGCTACTCCCGGCCCCTCTGGTGACCGTCGTGAAGGAGCCGCCGGGGTCAGCTGGAAGACCCATCCATCAGTGCCCTGTCTCCTGTCCGAGTCTCTGGCGGGGCTGCAGCTGGCAGCCTGGGCTTGGCAGCGATTCCATAATTGGAGCCCGGGTCATTAAAAGGCCATTACTGTCTCCTTTCATGGTTATCATTTGGTGCTGTCTAGAACAGAGGCAGGAGGAGGCAGGCCAGGCAGTGAGGAAGGAAGATGCCTGGGGAGGTTCTGTTGAGGGAGGCAGGGCTGTCTGGGGGAGGTGAGGCAGGGAGGGACTGGCTGGGCTGCTTTCAGGGTGAGAGAGGAGCTCTGGTTCTGCTTTCCCTGGAGACGGCCATCGTTGCTGTCATTGTTCCGCTGTGTGCAGGGAATTCTTTGCTATTCACCAGCGGCAGATGTTGTGCGCTCCGCAGACATTGTTGTCAGGCAGAAACACCGCCCACTGCCAGCTGGCTGGAGCCAGGAGATGGGGTCCACCCTTTGCTTTTGTGGCTCTCAGGGAGCCACCCTGCTGCCCCGCACGGGCTGCTGCCTGCTCTCAGCCTCCTCGTTTAGCTGGATTGATTGTCGGCCCTCCGGGATGGGTCTTGCTCAGCCAGGCATGTTCTTGCTCACCAGGCACGTGTTGCTTCTCCCTGGTTGCCGCCCCTTGCATCCCCCACTCACCTGCATCCTCCACTCAGGAGGGGGTTGGCTCTCCAGGCACTTCTGGCGTGTCTGAGTTTCTGGAATCTCTTCAGAAGCCTCACCCTTGTGTTCATCTGTCTTTCTCTGAAGGCCAGTGACTTATCTACTTACAGATAGATAAGTCGATTCTACCTGTAGTCATACTTGGCGCGGCTCTTTGTCATTCTCCCCCATTGGGGGTTGGAGGTGGGGACAGGAAGAGGAAGTGATGGAACGGAGTGGAAAGTCCATGGCAGTGGGACAGTGCCTGTGCTAGGAAGATGTCAACATGGATGAGGTTGTTGGGGTTGGGGGGACACTGGGCAAGGAGGCCACGGTGGCAGGAACCACCTTTTGTCGGTTAAGCAACCACTGTGACCCGCAGTTTGGAGGTGGTGTTGCCGATGTCAGCTTACTCGCAGTAGGATGTTGCCCTTTCATGTTAGATGTCAGCTCCTGGCAGGGTGTCAGCACCATGGAAATAGTCGGCTGTGTCCTGCTCAGCCAAGCCCAGGGCCAGGGATGACCTAGATGACTGGCTCACGTCATCGCAGTGAGCCAGGAAACAGCCTCTCCTGCTGGCAGGAAGGGGAGGCGGCACGGCCTTGCAGAGGTGGCCGACATGCCTAAGACTCAGGCTGCCCCACGTGTGCCAAGGCACAGAGCGCGGCGGGCAGAGCACAGTTGGATTTCAGGCCCCATTGCTCCTCTCGGCCAGGTGGCACACAGAGCCAGACTGGGCACCGTGGACCACGAGGACAGTGGTGTTGGTACACTGACCCTTTGAGGATGTGTAGCCCTTGAACTCTCCAGTCAGGCCATTGGCTGGAGGCAGAGAGGTAGAAGAGTTGTAGCCTCTGGACCTGGCTGGACTCACAGGCATTCTGCTCACCTTCTGCCCTGCCTGTCCTGTGTGCGGCCTCCTGTGATGGGACCCTCACTGTCCCAGCCAGCTGGGATTTTTCAGAGCTGTTCCCTGTCCTCTGGGCCTAGCATTGCCCTTGGGGAGGCCCACGTGCAGCTGTGTGCTCTCAGGCAGGTGGCCTCCTTTAGGGAGACGGAGGCCTTGACTAGAAGCATGTCTGAGTAGTGTGTTCTCCTGTGCTCTGGCCACTGAGGGTTTGGTGAATGAGGCTGTTCTGTGAAGGGCCCCAGATCACAATCGGGCTCCTCTTGTGTGTAGAGCAGCCCGTGGGCATCGGGCAAGTCCTTCCCAGATGTCAAGTAGGTAGGACAGCTGCGAGTTCAAAATAGGCAGTCTTCACAGGTCTTGGCCAGGGAGGTTTGAAGCCAGAGGGCTGGGTGGTGGGCCCTCTGCAATCCGTGGACTCCCTGCCACCCCCTGGCCAGCCCCTGCAGCACAAGCAGTTTGCTGAGCTGAAAAGACATTTCAGGTCAATGATTGTTCCAGCTGGAAAGGGCTGCTGCTGTCAGGAGAGGTGGATCACCTCACCTTGTCTTCAGGGTGACGTGACCTCCTTACACGCGACTGTGCTTGGCTGCACTCAGGACACCCACCTCTGACACGGTGTCTGCATGCATGTATATCCAGGTATGTGCTTACACATGTGGACATGCTTACACACATTTGGACATCTCCCAGTGTGCACACACATGAGAGCCTCACACACAAACCCAGCACACTTGCACATACCTATACAGGCACCCACACAAGGTCTGGTTCAGTGGCAGGCTCTGGAATAGGGGGCCAGGGCAGTCTGGGGGTTCCCAGAGCTCATATCCTCAGGCTCCAGCCCCACCCCCGTGCAGCTGCCCTGACCTTGGCTCTGTAGGCTTGGGTCTAGATCTCATACATGTGTTAGACTGCAAAGAAGGCGTAAGTGGTTGGCGCTCCCTCCTCGTGCTCTGCCTCACTTGGAGGCAGGACCACTCTGTGTGAGATGAGGCTGCCCGTCCCACGACCTTAGTTACGGACTCAAGGATTTGATGCCGCCCACACCGTGTAGGTGGCCAAGGAAGGACCCGGCGGCTGGTTGCTGGGCTGTGCATCGAAGTGCTGTGTCCGCCCTGCACACATCTGCGCCCTGCACACATCTGCACCCAGCCCTCGCTGTGCCCCAAGGGACTGGCTGGGGTTTCGGTTTCACTCTCCAGAGCCAGGGGTCCTCTTTAAGCGGGGCAGGGAGGTGGGCAGTGTCAGCGGCTCCACTTTACCACCTGGAGAGCCAGGAGTTGCTCTTGAACAGATGGCGAGAGTCTGCCCCAGAAGACCCAGCCTCCATCAGAAGGATGGAAAGATGGAGGGGTGGAGCCAGAGGGGCAGGCTCTTGGGTCTGAAGCGCTGCCTGGCGCCCAGCTTGTGACTGATGCCCCTGGATCTCAGTCAGGCCAGGCCCTAATGGGCCCAACGGGAAAGTTTCCTCCTCAGTTTACTGGGGCGGTATAGACTGGGAAGTCCTTGGGCAGCAGGGATCCCCATAGGAGGTAAGTCCCTGAAGGGCAGAAAGACGGCTCATGTCTTTATGTCTCTAGCCAGTTTCCAGAATATAGCTTCACCCTTCTGCCCTGTCCCATGCCAAGCAGCCATGGTGGGAGGGGCTTAAAGAAAACAGACGTGCTGGGAGAGGGCTCTGGGTGGTCCTGGCTCCTTGTGGGCTGGCCCTGAGTGCCCCTCTCTCCCCCTGCAGTGTCTTAGATGATGAGGGCAGCAACCTGCGGCAGCAGAAGCTTGACCGGCAGGTGAGTGAGGCTGGAGCCGGGTGGGAGGGCGGCCAGCACGCACCATCCAGGCTGGAGTCTGGGTGGGGGGTGGGGGAGCCGTCCTCCTTCCTGGGTGATCCTGTGTGGTGGAAAGAGGGGGCCTTACCAGCAGAGAAGTGGTGAGCTCTCTCCTTCACCAGCTTGGCTTTAGTATCACCCTGGCATCTAGGGCTCCTGCCAGGAGGCAGCTCGGGTCACTGTGCTGTGACCCTGCCAGGGCAGCTACCTGGACTGATACTTGCCTGCTTCCCTTAGACCCCAAGTCCTAGGGCGCAAGGACACGAGGCCAGAGTGGGCCGTGAACCCCACTGTGACCTCTGGAACCATACGGAGCCAGCAGGGCCCCCCAGTCCTCATCCGGGCCCCTTCCCTTGGGGAGGTGGTTGGCTCTCTCAGGGCCCACCAACCCCTGTGCATGTCCGCTGCCTCTGTAGCGGGCCCTGCTGGAGCAGAAGCAGAAGAAGAAGCGCCAGGAGCCCCTGATGGTGCAGGCCAATGCCGACGGGCGGCCCCGGAGCCGGCGGGCCCGGCAGTCGGAAGAGCAGGCCCCCCTGGTGGAGTCCTACCTCAGCGGCAGCACCGGCTACCAAGGTACACCCCACCTGGGGACTGCTTGCCGGCCCTCAGGGACTTCCTGCTGGCCTGGACAGCTGAGGGTCCCGTCTTGTTGGGGGTGCCCAGTGGGCAGAGGGGTGGGACAGGCGGAGGGAGGCTGGGGTCTGGAGCCTCAGGCTCCCATGCCAGGTGTGGGGCCAGAAGGACAGCTTTGTGGGCTTGGGATTTCAAAGCCCGGGTTTCTGATCTCAAACATTTCCCCGAAAGCAGGAGGCAGCTCCCAGGAGCAGAACAGTCTGCTTCCTGCCAGCTTCCTGTCTCTCGAGAGGACGACTCCATCTCACGAGCTGCCCACCCATGCCTCTTGTCACACATAGACAGACACTTGTCGCCTCTCCTCCCTGTGTTCCCCAAACCCTTGGTGTGCCCAGCCATTGGCCCGCGGGTCCCTGCACGGAGCCGTGGTGACCAGCAGCCTCCAGCTCCCAGCTGTGTACACATTGGTTCTCAGCGGAGTCCCCTGGCAAGGGACTTCTGTGCAGCTCCTCCTTGGGGCAGGGATGCCTCGATTTCACCCCAGTGTTCAGGACCCTCCTTTCTGCTGAGAACCCCAGGCTGGGCAGAGGGTGGGTCTCTCTGAGCCTGAAAGGAGGACTCAGGCTCAGTCCCCACTGCCCCCTGCTGGTGGCCAATGATCACGGCAGCTCCTCCATCGACAAGTGACTCTTAAGAAGGTTGCAGGCCTCTGGCTTTGCAGTTGGAAGGCTCCGCTTCTTCTAGGCTGCCTCTGGATGTGCGGCCTCCAGCCGCTTCAGAGGACTGGTAGTTGCCTCGCCTTGGGGCTCCTTCACAGTAATGCCCCCATGTGCGTTTCAGTTCAGCACGTGGGCTGCAGCTGATGTGTCTGCTCCACCTGAGAAGCCCTTTAGAGAAGGGGATGGTCTGTGGGAGGCAGCCCCAGCTGCTCCACCCAGCATGGCCCCTGGCCCCAGCCTTCCCTGGCAGCCTTGCCCTCACTCCTCGTCCGTGGGTGCTGCCCCAAGGGTGGCCACAGTGTCTTGCAGAGAAGGGCCCCCTCCATTCTGGGTTTGGTGGAGTTCAGTCTGTATCCACTGGAGCCCGGCATCACTGCCCCAGCTCTGCCAAGCCTGGCACCTGGCCATCTGAGTCTGCCCGTGGCAGGGGAGCCTGCTCCAGGGACTTCAGGCCCTGCCAGTTTGTGCCAGAGCCAACATCTTGAGGCTTTGAGAGAGAGTCTGGCAGGTCACATCTGTGCAGTCACTTTGGCAGGCATTTCTTGAGCACCGACTGTGTTCGGGGCTGGGCCGGGCCTGCAGAAAGACCGCAGCGCCTCTGAGAGAGCACGACCAAGGTCAGAGAGTTTCTGCTTGTGTGTGTCACTTGCCCACTTGTCACTGTGAGCGAGTTGCCTGCCCTCTCCAGGTGTGTTTCCTTCCCTGTAAAGTGAGGAAAGTTCTGTCTCAGGGCTTTGAAGGTGGGAACAGCTATGGTGTGTTCCCAGGTCCAGTCAGCTGAATGCTGTCTCCTGCGCAGACTCCAGACCAGGCCGGGTGAGGGCAGCTTCTCGGGCCCAGGCTTCCCCAGCTCTAGGAGGCTGCTCACCAGCCTGGCCATTGTGGGATTTGGGTTTCCAGGAGCCCCGCCCCCTGCAGCCTCCGCTGCCTCTGCTCTGCCCTCTGCTGGCTGTTGGTGTAAAATACACAGGGGTCATTCCCAGAGAAAGATGTGAAAAAGTGTGTTAGTTGCTCAGTCGTGTCTGACTCTTTGCGACCCCATAGACTGTAGACCTCCAGGCTTCTCTGTCCGTGGGATTCTCCAAGCAAGAATACTGGAGTGGGTAGCCATTCCCTTCTACAGGGGACCTTCTCGACCCCAAGGTTGAACCCAGGTCTCCTGCATTGTATGCCGATTCTTTACCATCTGAGCAACTAGGTGCATGGCCCCTGGCCCCAGCCTTCCCTGGCAGCCTTGCCCTCACTCCTCGTCCGTGGGTGCTGCCCCAAGGGTGGCCACAGTGTCTTGCAGAGAAGGGCCCCCTCCATTCTGGGTTTGGTGGAGTTCAGTCTGTATCCACTGGAGCCCGGCATCACTGCCCCAGCTCTGCCAAGCCTGGCACCTGGCCATCTGAGTCTGCCCGTGGCAGGGGAGCCTGCTCCAGGGACTTCAGGCCCTGCCAGTTTGTGCCAGAGCCAACATCTTGAGGCTTTGAGAGAGAGTCTGGCAGGTCACATCTGTGCAGTCACTTTGGCAGGCATTTCTTGAGCACCAACTGTGTTCGGGGCTGGGCCGGGCCTGCAGAAAGACCGCAGCGCCTCTGAGAGAGCACGACCAAGGTCAGAGAGTTTCTGCTTGTGTGTGTCACTTGCCCACTTGTCACTGTGAGCGAGTTGCCTGCCCTCTCCAGGTGTGTTTCCTTCCCTGTAAAGTGAGGAAAGTTCTGTCTCAGGGCTTTGAAGGTGGGAACAGCTATGGTGTGTTCCCAGGTCCAGTCAGCTGAATGCTGTCTCCTGCGCAGACTCCAGACCAGGCCGGGTGAGGGCAGCTTCTCGGGCCCAGGCTTCCCCAGCTCTAGGAGGCTGCTCACCAGCCTGGCCATTGTGGGATTTGGGTTTCCAGGAGCCCCGCCCCCTGCAGCCTCCGCTGCCTCTGCTCTGCCCTCTGCTGGCTGTTGGTGTAAAATACACAGGGGTCATTCCCAGAGAAAGATGTGAAAAAGTGTGTTAGTTGCTCAGTCGTGTCTGACTCTTTGCGACCCCATAGACTGTAGACCTCCAGGCTTCTCTGTCCGTGGGATTCTCCAAGCAAGAATACTGGAGTGGGTAGCCATTCCCTTCTACAGGGGACCTTCTCGACCCCAAGGTTGAACCCAGGTCTCCTGCATTGTATGCCGATTCTTTACCATCTGAGCAACTAGGGAACTCCAGAAGATGAGATAAATCAGAACCAGCATTTTATCCCAGGGAGAGTTTTTACCTACTGATTATGTTCATTCATTTTATATATTTACCCATTTCTTAAATATTTATTGAGAGCTTCTTTGTGTCAGGCTCTGGGTTAGAGGCTGGGGGTCCAGGGTGAGCACGAACCGATGCAGTCTCTGTCCTCTCATGGACCTTAAGATCTAGGAGAGGGGAGAGGATGAAACAGAAGCAGACCGTCACAGGTGTGCGTTGCGGAAGGAAGCCAAGCTCGGCAGTCCCTGGGGGCTCGCCCTCACTGTGGTCTCTTCTGGACACTGCAGCCTTTTCTGTCTTCACGCACCGTCATTGGTGACCCCTGTTCTTGCGGACACACTCCCTCCGCCTCCCCAACTGCTCTGCTTCTGGGGTGGTCATGGTGCAGACCAGGCTGTTGGCTTTAGCACCCTGTTGGGTTGGGGGGTGCTACCTCCTTCCAGCCTGGCCTGCCCTGCACACCTTTGCCTGGAGGGATGATGGTACAGAGGCCCTGGTGGGGGAGCTGGGTAGTGTTGCGGTGGAGTGCTGGTCTCACCTTTTATGCATCTCTCTCCCTCTCCCCGGCTCTCTCCTGAGCAGTTCAAGAGGCCGACTCAGTTGCCAGTGTGCCCCTGGAAGCTGCCCACCCCACAGCACCAGCCTCAGCCAAGAGAACCAAGGCAGCCGCCGCGGCAGGGGGCCAGGGTGGGGCCTCTAGGAAGGAGAAGAAGGGGAAGCACAAAGGTTGGCTTGCCTTCACTGCCCCCTCTTTGGGAGGCCCGGCCCCCACCGTGGGGCTGGCAGGAGGCTTGTCCTCCAGACTTGGGGGTGAGGGGCTGGATGAGAGTCCTCGGGGAGAGCCCGAATGGCACTCAGTATCCCCAAGCTGGCTCACTGGCCTCCTCCTGCTCACGTGGGACCGGGCTGGCCCATGGGCATGGGCAAGATTCTCCTGCTGCCCAAGGACATGAAGTCCAGCTCAGCTGTGGCCCCGGAAGCCCCTCCCCACCCGCCCGAGCACCTCCACCCTGATCAGGACATTCCTCAGGAGCCTCGGTGTCTCCCGGGCAGCCTGTTTCCCCCTTGGGCAGTGCTCAGTCGCCATGTGGGCCTGCTCACTTCTCCAGTCCCATTTCCACCCTCTTGGCCCACAGACCAGTCTCTTCCCTCTGCTCCTCCCTCTCCAGAAAAGATCCCTGGAGATCAAGGCCAGTTACGGTGGCCCTGCCCTGAGTCCCGTCTCTGCTGGCCACCCTGATCCTCAGCCTTGTGCCTGGGAGTGGCTCCCAGGCCTCCCCGTGTCACAGTCGGACAGTGGGGTGTCGGGTCCGACGGCCTGTGGAGTGACCGCGGCATTTAAGGGCATGTTTCTGGTCCCGAAGCTGTGGCAGCTTGGGCAGGAAGGTTGATGGGGGAGGTGGGAGCCCCTCCATTTGGGGAGGCAAGTGTATGCTGACCTGTCTTTCTCCAGGGGCCCTGTGTGTTTCAGTGATGTGTGTGAGTCTGTGTGCACGTGTGAGGGAGAGAGAAGGCTGGCACTGACAGTGCAGAGCTGGCCGTGTCTGAGTTGAGTGGTGGCCTCGCTTTGTCGGACCCAACCTCATTCTCCCTCCCGTCCTGCTCACCGTGTAGCTGGAGCCGGCTGCCAGCTGCCCAGCGACACGAGGCATTTCAGTCCCCCCGCCCTCCGCCACAGATGTTGGGGAACAGCAGAAGAAATGGAGCCCGTGCCCCTTCCTAGCTCACCCACTGTTAAGAGGCTGACAGCAGTCATTCATTTTTTTAAAAAAACCGGTTTTGCAAATTAAGTTTTCAGAGGTGTCCCTGTTCTTCCCTCACCCTCTTCCTGGACACCTGGGAATCCAGGCTGCCCCGCCCCATCCACACCCCTGGATGGGACTCAGGAGTGTCCATGGCCTTCAGGCTCCGGCGGGCCAGCAGCACCGGCTGAAGACAAGTCTGAGGCCCGAGGCCCTGTGCAGATCCTGACTGTGGGCCAATCGGACCAGGCCCAGGACACGGGGGAGACGGCCGCAGGTGGCGGCGCACGGCCCAGCGGGCAGGACATCCATGCCACGATGCAGAGGAAGGGTGAGCCCCGTGGGGGTCCAGAGACACCCCCCAAAGCTCAGCCCCAGGTTCTCAGATGCACCTTTCTCAGGGAGCATGGCCCTCCTGTGTCTGTTTCAGCCCCTCCCAGGCCCTGGTGGGAGGCACACTTGGAGATCAGTGAGCAACTTGGGCAGGGAGCCCTGAGAAGGCTGCGTTGAGGGAGAGAAGTGTGGCTCAAGGGACCCAGCCAGCCCTGGGTCCCCATCCCCATCTCCTGCCCACAGGGAGGCCCAGGTGTGGGGACACATTTCCTTTCCCTTTTGTCCCTCTGAGAAAGTTCTTTTCTTACAAAGTGTCCCCACTCTGCTGAGCTAGAGGGAGCAGGGCCAGGAGGCTGAGAGGCAAGGCAGACCCTCCCAGGAGGCCTGTTGCCCAGAGAGTGAGCTCTGCCCCAGGGAGGTGGTGGAGGGAGAGCCTGCAGTGCACACACTCTGAGACGTCACACGAGGGACAGCTTCCTAGAGGAAGGGCTGCTGAGCTGGGGTGAAGATGTGAAGGCTGTAGACAGGGCAGGTTTTGGAGAGGACAGGCTGCCTTGGTAGCTCAGTTGGTAAAGCATCCCCCTGCAGTGCTGGAGACCCTGGTTCGATTCCTGGGTCAGGAAGCTCCCCTGGAGAAGGGAATGGCCACTCACTCCAGTATTCTTACCTGAGAATCCCCATGGACGGAGGAGCCATGGGATCGCAGAGTCGGACATGACTGAGCCACTTTCACTGTCTTTGGAGAGGATTCGTGGGCCCCGAGCATCAGGCTCTGTGGAGTTGGGACTTTCTCGAGAGTTTATAGGTTTCGCCAGCCAAGGCCTCCAGTAGACTTGAGGCCAGAGACGGAGGCTCCCAGGCAGGGCCAGCTCAGTTCAGGCCTTGCTACCCAGGAAACAGGCCACCCTGGCTGCGAGATAGGGAGGGCCTGACAGCTCAGGCTGGGGGAGGGGCTGCACCTGGGGACAGTGACCAGCCCCAGCCCACATATGCACTGGAGAGAGTGAGTGACCTAGTGTGCATCTGAATGTGTGCGAGGGAGTGTGTGGATGTACGTGTGTAGTGCCAGTCTGCGTGTGTGTGTCCATGTGTTGTGTGTATGGGTGACTTGGAGCCAGTGACTGGGTGACTGTCAGGGTGTGCCTGTGTGACCACTCGTCCCCTCCCTCTCCTCTGCCCGGCCCAGGCATCTCCAGCAGCATGAGCTTCGAAGAGGAGGAGGAGGAGGACGAGAACAGCTCCAGCTCCTCCCAGCTGAATAGCAACACCCGCCCCAGCTCCGCCACGAGCAGGAAGTCCACCAGGGTGAGTGAGGAGCTCCTCCTCCGCAGGAGGGCAGACAGCAGTGTCGCCCAGGTGGGAGGGGAACGAAGTGAAGCGAGGCAGAGTTGGCTTTCCTGGGCCACGGGCTGGGCCCAGGTGCCTGGAAGTCAAGAGCTTCTTCCCCTGGGGCTCGTCTGTCCTCCCAGTCTTCAGTCAAGCCAGAGGGCGGGGGCGCTGGAGTTGGACAGCATGGCTTCTGAGAGCCTGCCTGTTCCCTCCATCCCCACCCTGGGGTGCTGAGCTGAAGGAAGGGCTAGGAAGCCAGCCGCTGACCCAGGGCCAGGATCTCTGTGCCCCCATCCCAGGGTGCCAGCCCTGTCTCCCACCACCACCATATGGGGGCAGCTTTGGATTCTAGACCACCAACTTCAGCTCGGGGTCCCTGCCTGGGGCTCAGGCTCCTCCTCTCTCCTTGGTAGGAGGCAGCCTCGGCCCCCAGCCCCACAGTCCCCGAGCCGTCGGTCGATGTTGAGGTCCAGGATCTCGAAGAGTTTGCCCTAAGGCCAGCCCCCCAGGGGATCACCATCAAGTGCCGCATCACACGGGACAAGAAGGGCATGGACCGGGGCATGTACCCCACCTACTTCCTGCACCTGGACCGCGAGGACGGGAAGAAGGTGAGGCTGGCTTGGACGTGCAGTTTCATCCTGTGGGCTTGAAGTCCTGGGGGCTGGAGCGGGACTGGAAGCCTCAGCTGCAGCACTCCCCTGCCAGTTCCCCAAAGAGACAGGAGCCTGTGTGCCCCGCTGGTGCACATGTGTGCACACGTGTATGTTCAGGAGCTGAAGCGAGGGGACTGCTTGTGTGAGTGAGGGTGTGTGAGCGGTCCTGGGATTGCGTGTGGACTGGAGGCTGGGCCTGGAACATGCATAACTTTGCTCCACTCCCCAAGGTGTTCCTCCTGGCGGGAAGGAAGAGAAAGAAGAGTAAAACTTCCAATTACCTCATCTCCGTGGACCCTACAGACTTGTCTAGAGGAGGGGACAGCTACATCGGGAAACTGCGGTACCAGCACGCCCCCAGGAGGCCAGCGGGGGTGGGGCAGGCTGGGGCAGGCTCTGTAGAGGGCAGCTGCTGCCCCTGAAGGTCAAGCATGGGATCCTCTCCCCAGGTCCTCTCTGTCCATCAGATCAACCGCAGGCTCAGATCTATGCTAGCTTCAAGCCAGATTTGGAGATGAGCCTCAGTCATCCTACCCTAAGCTGCTCCCAGGCAGAGGGGGCGCAGGCCCACTAGGAGAGACAAATCAAACTCCAGGATGTCAGGGATGATGTAGACCACCCTGGAAGAGCCGCCTTGGTCTCATGGTCAGTGCCAATGGGCAGGAGTGAGCCCTTGAGTGAAGAGGAAGCAACCTTGGGGTGGGGCAAAGGCTCTGAGCTAGGCCTCAGGTGAGGGAGGGTGTGCTGAGAAGTGTGGCAGATTCAGGAGCATAAATCAAGCTTAGAGCTGGAGATGGGGCTGGACCATAACTCCCAGGCTGACGGGACAGAGCGGATCATCTCACCCTCTGCAGTCTTGCCAGGTGCCCCGTGGTGGCTCACCTTCCATGAAGGGGGCCACCCCAGTTCCTCCAGGGAGACCTGTGGAACTCTGATTTCCCTGAACTCAGCTGAGATGCCTTTCGATTACACTCGGAGCAGGTCGAGGCTTTCTGTCCATGAAGCGCCTTCTGAGATGATTCTGTGAACAGTGTACCCCCAGGTCTGCTGCTTTCTGCCCACAAAGGTCACGAAGGTCCCCTCCAGTCTTCCCTCCTTAGGATAGCCTCTGAGCTACTCCCTGCCAGGGATAGGTCATGCACGACCTTATAATGATTGTGTCTGTCCTTTAGGTCCAACCTCATGGGCACCAAGTTCACCGTGTATGACAATGGAGTCAACCCTCAGAAAGCATCAGCCTCTACTTTGGAAAGTGGAACCTTGCGTCAGGAGCTGGCTGCTGTCTGCTACGTGAGTTGTGGGCCCTGGGTCTCTGGGCTTCAAGCTAGGCATGACGCTCAGGACTTGCTACCTGCCTGTGGCCTGTCCCATCTAATTTTGTGGGCAGACAAGGAGGGCAGTGGAGTGGCCCCTGCCCGGGACAGTACACAGCTGACCACCTGCCTGGCAAGTTCTGGGAACTAGGCTTGCCTCTCTGCAGCCCAGCCCGGATGCCTCCTGGGAAGGAGGAGGCAGGAGGCCAGGGTTCATGTTGGCACAACCCTCATCTTCCCTCCAGTATTCAGGTCCTAAACGGACTGTAAGGCCCTTTGCATAATCATCTCACTGAATAGTCAACCTAAGAGCTCAAGCCTATCTTCTTTATTCTATAGATGAGGAAACTGAAGGTCAGAGGTTGGGTCACTTGCCAGTGTCACACAGCTCAGATACCGAACTGGGATATAAACACAAGGAATTTCTCCATCTCATTTCAAAATGAGGGACTGGTACCATTAGCTTGGGACTTCATAGCTGTTTCATATGATCCAATGGTGCCACCTGCTGGTCAGCTCTGGGGAGGCAGTCTGAATCTCTTCAGGTGGTACTTAGCCCCAGGTGCCACTTGAGGCACTGAGAAACAGTAGTGAACAAAGATGTACCTTCTGGGACTTGAACCCTGAGTTGGGGAGGAAAGCTATAGAACAGTTATATAACATTCAGAAAACTAAGATCATGGCATCTGGTCCCATCACTTCATGGCAAATAGATGGGGAAACAGTGAGAGACTTTATTTTGGGGGCTCCAAAATCACTGCAGATGGTGACTGCAGCCATGAAATTAGAAGACGCTTGCTCCTTGTAAGAAAAGCTATGACCAACCTAGACAGCATATTAAGAAAGCAGAGACATTACTTTACCAACAAAGGTCCGTCTAGTCAAAGCTATGGTTTTTCCAGTAGCCATGTATGGGTTTGAGAGTTGGACCATAAAGAAATCTGAGTGCTGAAGAACTGATGCTTTTGAAGTGTGTTGGAGAAGACTCTTGAGAGTCCCTTAGACTGCAAGGAGATCCTAAAGGAAATCAGTCCTGAATATTCATTGGAAGGACTGATGCTGAAGCTGAAATTCCAAAACTTTGGCCACCTGATGCGAAGAACCAACTCACTTGAAAAGACCCTGATGCTGGGAAAGATTGAAGGCAGGAGGAGAAGGGGACAACAGAGGATGAGATGGTTGGATGGTAAAACTGATGCAATAGACATGAGTTTGAGTAGGCTCTGAGAGTTGGTGATGGACAGGGAGGCCTGGTGTGCTGCAGTCTTTGGGGTCGCAAAGAGTCGGACATGACCGAGCAACTGAACTGAAGGAGAATGAAGCAGGAAGACAGCTCAGTTCAGTTGCTCAGTTGTGTCCGACTCTTTGCAACCCCATGAACCGCAGCATGCTGAAAGAGGAAGAAGGCTGTGAATATTCTTTTAGGAAGGATGGCAGGGAGGGCCTCACTGAGGTAGTGTTTGGGTAAAGGCCAGAAGGAAGTGAGCGCCAGCTGTGCACGTGTTGAGATGATGAGCAAAAACGCTGGCTTGTTGGGAGCAGAAGGAAGGTCATGAATGCATGCAGCAGAGTGGGTGGTGAAGGGGGGGAGATGGGGCCATGTTTCATGAGGCCTTGCAGCACGAGCTAAGATGTGCTCTGACTGAGACTCTAAGACTCAGTTACTCTGAGTGAACTAAGAACAACCACCTGACTCACCAGGACCACTTAGCACTGTGTGGAGAGCAGATGACAAGGAGGAGGGGCGGGGGCTGAGGAAAGAGAGAGTCCAGCTAAGGGCTGGTCCTGTGCTCTTGCTGAGATGGTGGTGGTTGAAAAGTGGTTGAATTCTGAGTGTAACCTGAAGGAAGAGCTGACAGCATTTGCTGATGGGTTAGAAGTGGTACGTGAGGGTGGGGGGAGTTAAGTTAGGACTCCAGGCAGTTGGAGCACATGGAAGAATGGAAATGTCATTCACTGGAGCGAGGAAGATGGTAAGAGTAGCTCGTTTGGGCAGAGTGGGGATTAAGGAGCCGATTCTGGACACGGTAAGTTTACAGATGCCTCCTGTAGCTCATCTCTATCCGCACCTCCAGTCTGTCCAGCAGGTAGGTAGCGTCTTCAGATGGCCAGTATTGAGTGAGCTTATCTCTGTCTTTCCCAGGAGACAAACGTCTTAGGTTTTAAGGGGCCTCGGAAGATGAGTGTGATTGTCCCGGGTATGACCATGGTTCATGAGAGAGTCTCCATCCGACCCCGCAACGTGAGTCTCCACCCACCCCACCCGCTTTCCCCCTCCTCCCAGCCTCTGCACGCACTTCTGAGGGCACAGCTCCAGCGGGTGTGCATGTGTAAACAGTATGAGAAGCCCTGGGGGTCGTGGGGAGATCTAAGGACCCCACCCTGAGGCAGATCACTCTGGGGCGGTCATGGGGCTGAGGCCCAGGCCTGGCTCAGCTGAGGCTGCCCTCCCAGGAGCACGAGACGCTGCTAGCGCGCTGGCAGAACAAGAACACAGAGAGCATCATCGAGCTGCAAAACAAGACGCCTGTCTGGAACGACGACACGCAGTCCTACGTACTCAACTTCCACGGGCGCGTCACTCAGGCCTCGGTGAAGAACTTCCAGATCATCCATGGCAATGACCGTGAGTGTTTCTGTCTTGACTCACAACTGCATGACACCAGGGCCCTTAGCTCGGGATTCAGCCCACTCAGCCCTGCCTGTAGAGCTCAGAGGTTACTGGGTTAGTAAAGGGCTTTGTGACCTTAATGACTGGGAGGCCCTGGAAAAGCCGCCTCCGGAGCCCTGACCCGGGATTCTGTGCGCACGGCAGTCTCGGGCATGGGGCACCCTTTGAATGGCCTCCTCTCTCCTTTCCCATCTCCTGCTGTGTCTGCATCTCGTCACCTGTTCGCTCACTCCTGCCACTGCTCCCATTCGGTCTGTGCGTTGCCTCCTCTGGGATTCTCCTGGCATCTCTGCTCCTGGCCTTCTCTCTTCCCTCTCCTGCTTTGGGTGTCCGTCTGTCCTTCTGCATCCCTGTTGTGCCCTTCTCTCTGTCCTCACTTCTGCCTGGCTCTAGCGGACTAATCGTGATGCAGTTTGGCCGAGTAGCAGAGGACGTGTTCACCATGGATTACAACTACCCGTTGTGCGCACTGCAGGCCTTTGCCATTGCCCTGTCCAGCTTCGACAGCAAGCTGGCCTGCGAGTAGAGGCCGCCCCGTGCCCTCTGGGGCGGCTCAGCCTGGAGTGGCGCTGCCTGCCTGCCTGTGGAGCAGCCCCACCAACCCCTGTACATAGGCCCCCTGCCAGGTGAGCCTTCAGCTCTCGGTGGGCCCAGGCTCGGCCATCCGGGAGCGGGCTTCTCTGCCTTTGCTGCCGAGCAGAGGAGTGGGGGCCATGAGGGGACCAGCGCAGATCCTTTCCGTGCCCCCACTCTCGGGTTAGTGTCCTGCTGCAGTCCTGTTCTGAAGTGGAGCAGCCCCTTCAGCAGGGGAGGGTGGAGAGGGAGAGGAAGCACAGGCAGGGCTGCTGCGGCCCAGCATCCACTCAGCCCGGGGTCTGATGACCACGGGCCCCAGCAGTGCGGGGCTCGGTGAGTGTGTGTGTGTGTGAGAGTGAGTGAGTGTGTGAGTGTTTGGGCACATCAGCTTTACATAGCACAGGCTTGGGTAGCCGAGCCTGGCCCTTACAACTGCAGAAAGTCCTCGAGCGTCAGCTGGCCTCCGCTGGGCCTGGGAGGAATTGGGGTGGAGAGGTGAGGGGCAGGCCTGTCAGGGTTGCAGGGCCTGGCTGTGGCTGTGGGAATTGGCTGGCGGCGTGCGGTTGGGGCTCATTTGATTTCTCTAGGATTTCTTTGTGCCCACAGAGGCGGCAGGAGGCCGGCTCCCAAGGCCAAATGTGTTAGCGGGTGGGGTCTGTAGGATCCATACAGGCTGAGCATACAGGTGGCACGTGGGCCAGGGCTGTCCAGGAGCCCCGTCGGCTGACCCGGGGAACCCCAGGATGCCAGCCCCAGACTGCACACAGGTAGGTGCACCTGGGGCTCCTGCCTGTGCTTCAGCTCCCTGCAGTAGAATCTAGGCTGTGGCCACTGAGGGCGTGTGTAAGTTTTGAACTGGGAATGGGAAAGGGTGAGGGGAGTGGGAGACATGTTAGAACCACAAGGGGTCAGAGGTGGTGACCCTTAGAGATCACCTAGAAAATGGACTTGCCTGGGGTCACCTGGCTGGTTAAGGGCAGAATTTGGATTTTAGCTCATTTCCTTGTTCCCACCCTCCTCCAAAAAAACTGTTGTCTCTGGCCTTCCTTGGGCACAATATGTGTGCCCACGCACCTGATTCCAGACGTAGAACTATGTCAAGAGGTGGTGAGACCTAGGCCATTTCAGTGGGAAACCAGGCAGTTCCCTGCTGAAAGCTGTCTGATCCTGCACGTCCGTCTGATCAGGACTGGCCTGTCTGGCTGCCGCACCCCCACCCCCACCCCTCCCCCCACCGAGGGCAGGCTTCAGCAAGGCTGTGGCCCAGTTTCCTATCCAGCTGTGACAGGTGGTTGTGAGTGGCCTGACCTCTTCCTCTGCCACCCTCCTCCTTGGATGGCACCATCTACGCTGCAGACTTGGGAATGCTTGTGTGTCATTCACCTTGACAGAGGCTGTGGGCCCAGGTGGAGATCAGAAATCAGTGGGAAGCGAGCGAGTCGTTCCTCACTTCAGAGTAGATGGATGTGCTCGGAAAGACTACACAGAAGTTGGGTTTTTTAAAAGTCATACTTCAAACATGTCAGCAAGGCCCTGAGTGAGGTGGTAGAGCTGTTTGGACTTCAGTGGAACTAGGATGTTCTCATTTCCTGGGAATCTAGGTTTTCACGTGTTGAGCGCTTAAAGCGAGGCCTCCTGTCCTAGCAGGGACCAGCCACACCTGGGCTTCCATCTCTGGTTGTCAACATGGTCTGGTACCTAGACCAGTCTGACTTGGGACCTTCTTGAGGACACTGGGACTTTCTGTCCTGGAGCAGGTCTGCTTCCCAGGGAAATACTGTTGTGATGTTCTCCTTTCTGGCTCTTCCCGTCTTGACTTTGAGAAGAGAGACCTGCTGACATTTGGAATGACAGAAGCTAGATGACCTCTAATGTCTAGTCACGCTGTTTCTCTGGGTCAGTGATTTTTAAGGTAGAAAGGTTGACTCTGGATCTTTGTGAGAGGGAGGATCCTGGTGGCAGAGTGGAGAATTCATCAGACATAAATAGAAAACGTGTCGCCTGCTTACTCCTCTAGTACCCAGAGGTGGGTTGACGGGTGTTTCGTTAGTGTCGGGAGTGTAGCATGAGAGTTCCAGCCCAGGTATGGTAAAGGGTAGCTCGATGGCAAAACCCTCTGTTAGGTACTGAGTGACAGGCAAGAGCACTCTCACCTGCTGGAGACCCAGCCTCGCAAGGTCTTTCCTAAGACCCCCTTCTGGGTGATGCTGGTTTTCCTTAACCATGGGCCCAGACTCAAAGCTGCTGGGACCCCTGGAGACCACTTGGGCTCAGTCTCTCCCATGGTAAGAGTCCTTGCCCTTTGTACCCACTGCCCAGATGGTCCTTGATTGGGCAGGGAGCTTAGTGATGGAACAAGCATGCCCCAAGGGAGTTGGGTAGCTGGGGCCTTAGGCAGCTCCTCTGTAACTGCTCCTGCTGCCAGCTCCTCCTGGGGCCACACTCCATCTCCGCCCCCACACAGTTCTGCAGAGCAGTAAGATTCACATCCCTAACTCTTCTCCAGTCCTGGCTTTTCTTTCGTTCTGGCTCTAAGGTGCTCTGTGTCTGTCTCTTTGTCTCTGTGTGTATTTGGGGCCAAGAGCAATCGGTGAACAATCGATTAAGGTTTCCTATTATCATATTTCTGTGGATGAATAGGAAAGGAATGAGGATGTAGCTGTGATCACCTGTGGATTTTGTTCATTTCATGCCCTTTGATCAGAAAGCGTACCTGGGAAAGTACCAACTCCTCCGGAGGTTCTTATTGGGAAGATGCTATCCAAAAAAGTTAATTCTTCAGTTTCCACTCTGCATTACCTGGAGAAATTGGTGTGTTGCATGCGTGCTTTGGATGAATTTGAACTTATTCTAGTTGAATGTGCCTTAAAAATCATGACACTAATTCAGAACGAGCATGTGAGGTCCAGACCCATGCTGAGGACAGGTGTTAGACGCCAAGGAGTGTTATCATCACAGGCTAGAAGAGAACCTTTGGGGCCCGCCTCCTGCAGTGACAAGAAGGAACAAAACTGTAGAAGCAGATGTCTTTTTTTTTTTTTTTTTTTTTTGCTCTGGAAGTAGTGGGGCATTTACCTCTAATGAATGTTCAGAGGTAGTTCTGAACTTAACAAGCCACAGTGATGTTTTCAAACTAAGATGCTTGTGCTTTCCTTACAGCAGGTGAGGGGGGTGGGTGGGCTGGCTGTGTCCATGGCTCTGTTAACGCAAGCACAAATTCCATCTCCAAGGCGGCGTCTCCAGCCTTCCCTTCTCTACCGTTCCTTACCCCAGCTGAGATAGCCCTGTCACCTCAGGATGCCAGGGGGCGCTCAGAGCACATGTTTCCATAGAGCTGAAGGAGGCTGCTTGCTCTGATGCCCAGCACTAAGGGGGGACTGACTCCCTGGCACTCAGGGCCCAGCGCCGGGACCCTACACTGCCCTGGGCCCTGGCCTGTAGAACTGGAGCAGTCCCCAGAACAGGCCAAAGTATGGGCTCTTGTTTTTGAGTTTATTGGTCATCTGTCCTTCCATGCCTCCAGTTTTGCAATTTTCTTTAATCTCAGGATATGGGGGAGGTGAGGGGAGTCCAATAGAAGTTTTGGGACAGGTTTGGGTTTTGAATTTTCCAACCAGGTTGAGAAGCAAGTTGGCTCTTACAGAAACACTACTGCACTTAGTAATCAAGTGATTTTGAGCAAACCATGGGATTTTTCCAGATCTGTTCTCTCGCAGAATAAGGAGGTTAGACTGTCACAGCTTGCGGTAGGATTCGGGGTGAATGAAAGCTGGTCCTTGCTCATCACCTTCTGGCTCATCACTGTGCCTTTTTTCTTTCCTGAGAAAGACGTCACACCTCTTTCCTCTTCTGTTCTCGTTCCTCCTTGCTTCCCTCTCAAGATCCAGGCAGAGCTGGAGATTAGGCTGAGATCCAGAGTTTCCTAGAGAGTAACAGAGTGACGTAGAAAGGGAAGCCCGACTCTGGCCTCTTTAGTCCTGCATTTGGTAACAAAGGGGACTTAGAACGGTGACACTTCTCTTGTTGAGAGCGTGCATTAGCCAGTTTGCATAACGCCTAGAATGTGTGTGTCTGTTTGCACAAGATTGTCTTTTCCTATTTTGGAGTGGTCAGACATTTTATTTTTGTTCAAAATTATCAAATTTTAGATAAACTTGCAAAACTGTGCTTTTATTAAGTGATTTTTGGAATAAACTTTGGTATTCTGGAGCAAATGTATTTATTTATTGGTATGTGCAATGACAAAGTTGGTATTTTCCCATGTTGACATTATGTATGTTGTAGAACTTTAATGTTTGTCTAAGTACAGACCATATATCAACAAATTAAACTTGAACTGTTTCAACACTGCTGTGCACTTTTTTCCCTCTATCAAAGAAAAAACATGTTTCTTACCTAGAAGTTTTTTTCTACATCATTCATTCCTTCTGCCCTAAGAGCCTCAGGGGAGGGCAGGAGGGTGGTGGTAACAAGGGGATCATAGCTGGTTTGGAAACAGTCACCTGTGGAGGAAACTGTCTTCCCTCTGGCTGTGCTCCTCAAGTTAAAGATGGTCAGAACCCCACACGCAGAGGGCTAGGAAGAGCTGGAAGGAAGGGTAAGGACAGGAGGTACTAAGTTAGCGCATCCTTTGCAGGCTCAGCTGTGCGGGCCGGAAGAGCGGGCTGCTGCTTCCTAGTAAACCCTGTGGGCCTGGCCCAGAGGAACACACACACGGATGTGGAGCTGAAAGAAGGCGGGGAGGGCCAAAGTGGTAGAAATAACATGAAGACCCAGCCACTGGGTTCCTCTAGCCATATGCAGAGCAGCCCAACCTGTCTAAACAGAACCTGGACATGCTACACACTTGGGAATTTTCTTTTCAGCCTGTGGCAGATGTGAAGTCAAGAGCAAGGGAGGCTGCAGTTATGCCTGACAGCCATAGGTCTGGTCTTAGGTGGGGAGGTCAAGACTGAAGTCACCCAGTGACTGCAGGACCGGGGCTCTGGGCCATTCCTGGCAGTCAGGCTAGCCTTGGAGCGTCGAGTCCAGCAGCCCGGCAGCACAGGAACTTGGTGAGTGCCACGCTGTTGATGGCCCTGGCCTGAGCACCCAGCAGAGGCCGCCCTGGACAGATGCTATGCACAGCCTCTCCTTCCCAACAGCTCTGCAAGGGGAGAGTGTCCCAATTCAAAACTAAGGAAACTGGTTCTTAGAGAAGTTAAGGAGTAATCTAAGGAAAAGAAATTTGGCCTATTTAATTTGTATAAGAAAATGGGAAAGGAAAAACCTAACATTAAGTACATTTTAGAAAGAGCTGTATGAAAATCATCAAGGCAGAGTCTGTGCTACTTTGTTTTTCTCCTTTCTGGGGAGCTTAAGTGTTCGATTTTCCTCTGGAATATAGTCTGGGTTGAGGGAATTTAATGTGGTCATGAGTAGTACTGGTTTATTACCCCAGATCAAGAACCTACCTGGACTGTGGCCTCTCTCCGTGGCTCTGCCTCTGGGAAATAGCATATACAGGACACTACTATGAAAAAAGGAAAGGATTTTGTGGTTTAGTGATCAGGTTAAAGATGATCTCTTCAACAGCTCTGGACAGGGTCCATGGAGAGTCCTGGTTGACAGCTATTATCCTGGTGTAATTATTATTAAAGCTCCCTTTTCCTGAAGTGTCCCAGTTTGGACTATAAGTCGTTAGATGACCCAGGCCGTGGAAGGTGCATGGGGTGCTCACAGGCATCTCTTCCAGAGATCACACGGGCCTCCACTCCTCACTGCAGCTCTCTGTCCCTGGCTCCCGAGCACCCGCGCACTAGTCCTGGAGCTCGGGAGGTGCTCTCCTTGTGCGCCTGGTCTGACCAGGAAGGGGCATCTCCAGGCCAGATCACCCACCTGAGTTACTCAGCATGGACCCATGTGATGCAGTTATTTCCTAGGCCAACTATCTGACCCCAGAGGTGTGACTCTGTGCTCTGCCATGGTGCCCAAGAGTCACTGCAGACCTAGTCCCAGGGGACTGATCCAGTTCTCAGCCCAGATCAGTTCCGGACAAATGAAGACCAGGAGAAAAGAGATGACAAAAACCAGGCCCAGGACTTTGGTCATCCTGGACTGTACATATACATAGAATCTCATCCCTGAATAACATAATTCTGAAGAATCCAAAAGGGACTGCCTAATCTGAAATGACTGAAAAGTAAATTTTTAAAAATATAAATACATAAATGTTTTCCTGTAAGTTCACCAAGACTCAGGGCAGCAAGAATCAGCATGAGGTCTCAGTACGTGGGGCAGAACTGTTTCCACAAGCCAGTTTCCCCCAGAGATGAACATTCCAAATAAAGAGTTGTTTATGTGACACCTTACATACCAGCCTCAAATATCAAAATGCCTGAACATCCATTTTCTTTCACACCCACTGCTCTACCACCACTTTCTGCCAACTGCACTTTCTGCCAACTGTATCCTTTCTCTTCTTTGCACATCTGGAGAAGTTCGCAGCATCCCTCAAGACCCATTTCCTCTGTGGACTTTCTTGGAAGTACTTAGTGACCTTTCCTTCCTTTGTGCTCATATGGATTTGGGTCCGTATCTCAAATATAGCATAAAATCTTGCACAATAAAGTAGCTACCACTTGCTGAGTGGTTATCCTATATGAGATAGGACCAGTGTTTTATAGGCACTGATGATTCCACTTAATCTCCATAAATGTGATTTAATCCTCATACCCTGGTAAGACCTGGACTCTTGACTCTCCCTCCAGCTTTCACAATGAGAAAGCCAAAGTTCTCGGGGTTAAGGAGCTGGCCAGATTCTCAACTAGAATAGACAAGTATGGGACTGTGACCAATATTTCTCTGCCTGCAGAACTCACCATCTTGAGCCCTTTTACAGTTCACAGTTCATTTTTAAAAATGGGAGGCCTGGCGTGCTGCAATTCATGGGGTCGCAAAGAGTCGGACACGACTAAGCGACTGAACTGATGGGGAGAGAGGTGGGAGGGGAGGTTCAGGATTGGGAAAAATTTAATTAAGATAAAAATAAACTGGATAAAGCTCTCATATTCAACTGTTTTTTTTTTCAAAGGCAGGAATTGAGCAGTGGTCTAATAAATGAGAGAATGAGCAGAAGGTAACAAATATCCACCTCTAATAAGGGAATCATATCCTAAGGAAAAAAGAAACTTGAGCCAGAGTCCCAGAACTTTCCTCATAAATCAGTCCCCCACTGTGAATGAAGAGAAAGAACACGGCAAATAATTTATCGAAACAGAAAACAGCACCTACATTATTTTTTACCTTCAGCATTATATTACATCTAGATAGTTCTCAGTACATTTTAAACTCCTTTCTTTACAAGTGAATCTAATGTTCCACACAGAGGCAGATACAATATGCTTCCTATGGACTCAGTCTTCACTGACTTTTCTCCGAAGTCATTAAAAAATGCACAGCTGTAGCTGACGTGCCATCTTAATACGGTCCTGAACCTGTGACAGCACTGTGCATGCTTATGTGCTTTAACAGTTACTAAACAATTTTCTTGGCCTCTGGCTCATTCCAGGCATAGTGGGACTCTAAAAGCAGGTCCACCTTTACATGACTGCTCAGTTTTCATGTCTTGCACATTTCGTAGTTCTCAAGAATATGTCCTCTCGAAACTCTCAGATCTTACCTGTAAACTGAATTCACTCATCCTTACTAATACAGAATACATCTTACCTCAAGGAGACACATGACAGATGGCAGCTCAGAAATTAGGCTTTGGGTTTGGTCACAGTCCTCCCTGTCCTAACACCTCCCACTCTGCCCAGCTTTCTCAATAGACTCAGATATCCAAATGGGAACACATGGTCTGTGCCCAGGCACTGCTATATTGGGCCCCTACAACACAGGGACCCCACAGCGTGGGCCCCTACAACACAGGGACCCCACAGCGTGGGCCCTTACAACACAGGGACCCCACAGCGTGGGCCCTTACAACACAGGGACCCCACAGCGTGGGCCCTTACAACACAGGGACCGCACAGCGTGGGCCCTTACAACACAGGGACCCCACAGCGTGGGCCCCTACAATACAGGGACCCCATAGCATGGGCCCCTACAATACAGGGACCCCACAGCGTGGGTCCAAGGTCCTTAGACCAAGGATAGCACGTGGTCTACAAGTTCAATCCTCCTCATTTCTGTTTTAATTTGTTGTAAGAACAAATTTCCCAGAGGGCACAACGTTCAGAAACAGCATCTAAGCAAGCACTGCCTGTCAGTGCGTGGGTTGACTCTCCGTCAGCTGTTCCTTGGCCCTGTGAGCATCTCGTGGCAGGACTTCCACCCTTCAGCAGCCTTTCCTGAAGCTTCAAACCTTGGCTCCACAGGGTAAGGACTCAAGTCTCTATCTCAAGCTTCCTCTAGCCACAGAAGACCAGAGGTATGAAGGTGCTTCTACATTTGGCAGAACAAGGACAAAGGAAGCTAGAGATCCAGGCATTATTAGAGAAAAACCGTTTCCTGGCAAGCCTGTCCCTGGAGAAGGAAATGGCCACCCACTCCAGTATTCCTGCCTGGAGAATTCTATGGACAGAGGAGCCTGGTGGGCTATAGTCCATGGGGTCACAGAAAGTCAGACACAACTGAGTGACTAACACTACTACTGCTATTACTAGCAAGCCTCTAGGCTCATTCTCAGGTCAGTGAGTCTTCTATGCCGGAGAAAAGTGGAGGTTTGAGGCAGCCTCAGGGCTCTGCAAAAGGCCCTCACTGTAAGGGGCTTCAGCTCAGGCAAGAGTCCCCACTCTGGCCCCACCATCCCCACAAACAAAATATTCTCCTTCTTGAACCCAGCAGACCACTAACCTGCACAAGGCCCACAGAATAAGGCAGCTTTTAGACTCTGAAATCTTCACTCTTGCAACCTGAAGTTCTCATCACGTGTAATTTGATGTTCATCACAGGTAAACCATCTGTTAACTTCTAACATGGAGAGTCAGACCTCTGCCCTGAGTGGTCCCATCTGTAATTATGATAGATCAAGCATTACTCAGTGGATCGAATCTCTGATGGAGCAAAGAAGGAAGAGAAAGAGGGAGGCTGTCTTGTGTTCATACTAATTTCTATGATGTTTTATACGGTGACAGTGTGCAAGCACCAGGAAGGATACATGATATCCATGGTAGTGGCCTGACTGGCTATGAGACTTAAACACGGAGAATGAAGTACAGGGCACAGGGCCAAGGATGAAATCAGAGAGGAGAGAAAGGTCACCTTGGGACTACAGTAACAGTCCTGGACTGACTGTTCTCACTCTAAACCCTGGGGATGCCGCTTCCTCAGCCTGCCACCTGGATCTGCTTTATCTGCACTGATGCTTGATCCTTCATCTCTCAAGTCATAGGGCCACACTTCGTTGGTGGTTTCTTCCTGCTCACTGTAACTGTTTGCACCAAATCCAGCATTCTCTGCCAAGACGGCGGGATCCTCTTCTTCAGGAGACCAGCAGGAACATGGTTCTGGCTCGGGTCACATGAGGTAACAGAATTATCTTCCTGAGCTCTGGGCTCAGTAAGCATTGCCCAGCCCACACGGTCTGATTCTTCCTCTTCTAGCACTCCCATTCTTTCGGCTATTTCTTCAGCAGAGGGCTCTTTTGAGTCCGGGTAATCCACTAGGATTGTTTCTTGCCTATGCTTGATGCAATCTGAAAGGTCATAAATTGGATAAGTCTCTTCGGGATAACCTAGAGGAAAAAGTAGCACAAAGTCTTACAAGGAATGTCTCTTCCAAATAAATGGTGTCAGGCTCAAAGAGGCTTCTCAAGGCAGCAGCCATCCTATCCCAACAAATCCATTCAAGAAATCGCTAAGATAACTAACAGTTCTCAAGTTTCACTTGAGCAAATTCTTGGCGATCCGGGTGACTGTCCACCAGCTCTATGAAATACAAACCAATTCAGCTGAAAATCCCTTCTCAAGTGCAGGGTGCTTGGGGCAGAGTGTAAGTCTCACACCTCAAGCTTCTGCAGCAGTGATGAAGATTAAACAAACAACATGATCCTCAGTTTAAAAAAAAAAAAAAGTGCCAAACACCAGATGGAGAGAGCATAGCTCAAGGCTAATGTTTATAATTTCTATTTGGAACCGTTTCCGAAGCTTCCCAGGGGCGGGGTGGGAGGCAGGGGAGGAGGAAAGGAATGTTGAGCTCTTTGAAAAACATACCAGAAAGCCTTCTACTAATCAGAACAACTGAAATGGCCTGCAAGTGTCAGCAAGAGAGAGCACTCAGCAAGACGTGCCCAAGACCCCCAGGACGAGGACTGCATTTTGAGAAGACAGAATTCCCACTGTTGGCTTCTTCATCTTCACGACAGGGAACAAAAGGAAACGGCAAACTGGTAAACAAAATGAATCCCAGCAATGATAATGAGAAAAGAGAAAATGTTGCCAAATTAAAGAATGAAATGAAATAAATCTGTGTCAGCCAAGCCGAGCCTAAGCAGCAGATGGGCCGTGCTGGAGCTCATATGCCGGTGCTGGCACCAGCAGCCGAGCTCGGCCAGAGAATTCAAAACCCATTTGCACATTATGATAATTGGCAATTGAACCCTAACATAAACCTTTTTTTTTTTTTTTTTGCCTACAAATTCTGAAAAGTAGAGGTCTTTTATGGTGCCATGCAGAGTGTGGAGACACATTTTTACAACATTTATGATCGGGGGGAAAAAAAAACAGTCAAAGTCACACAGGCTTATTGTAGAAGATCGGAAAAACCCAGACAAGTTTTAAAAAAGAAAACAAATCACCTAGAATCTCATCACTGATAACAATGTGTTGTACTACCTCTGGCCTTTTTATCACTGCAAGTGATAACATATTGTGTACCCAGATTCTTTTCCTTCAACATTATATCATGAGTACTTTTTCATATTATTAGACATTTAAAAGTTGGCTACAAAATATCCCATCATACAGCTACATAAGTGGCACGATTTACCATGCCCCTCTGTAAGACATTCAGATTCTTTCCAATTTTCCATTATAAGTTTCATATTAGTTAAGATCTCTGAATATAAATCCATGTCCATTTCCCTATTTTTTTAAGATAGACTTTTAGAAATATGAAAACTAGACCAAACAGGATGGACATTTTAAAAGCCTTTTTTATACTCTGCCAAATTACTTTCCAGAAGAATGGTATAAATTTTTAGTCCTACCAGTGATATAAAAAAACTCCATCTTCTCACATCCTCACCAGCACTACAGTAGTGTGTCAAGAATCTTGCCAATGCAGTCTTATAGTTCCCAGGTTTAACTATGCTGGGTAAATTGGAGCTTAGCTACCTAAGGTCCTCACAGTCAGTCTCTCTGGTCAAAGGCAGAGGCTAGGGAAGTCCACTTCTAGTTAGTTGCTAGCTACTGAATGCTTAAGAATGAAGTCTGTTTTCTGGCATGTTTCTGCCTTCTCCCTAAACCAAGAACAAAGCTTACTGTTGGAATTTCATGACTATCTGCCTTGGTTTATGATGGAGAAGGCTGCTGAAGCAAAACAGTGACTCACATAACTATCGGAGAAGGCAATGGCACCCCACTCCAGTACTCTTGCCTGGAAAATCCCATGGATGGAGGAGCCTGGTGGGCTGCAGTCCATGGGGTCGCTGAGAGTCAGACACGACTGAGCGACTTCACTTTCATGCACTGGAGAAGGAAATGGCAACCCGCTCCAGTGTTCTTGCCTGGAGAATCCCAGGGACAAGGGAGCCCGGTGGCTGCCGTCTATGGGGTCACACAGAGTCAGACACGACTAAAGCGACTTAGCAGCAGCAGTACATAACTACTTGAGTAGCCCATATCTGCCAACGTACTGATTATGCAAGAACTTAAAACATAAGCAAGAAACAAAAACTCACTGGTCCTACGAGGAAGTCAGCAGTTCAAAATAGGAACCAAACTAAGCAACTATGTAAAGAGCCCCTTAAAAAAGTCAATGCAGGAAAAAGAAGTTAAGGTCAATCAGCTTTTAACTGACATTTCCAGTAATATTCAACTGGTTATTGTATGTATAAAACTAATCAGGCTTCAATATAAAAAAAGGAGCAAACAGAATATAAGAAAGCTGTCAGAAACTGAAAATCCTAATTGCAAAAAAAAAATTAACCTGAATAAGGAAGAAAAGAGTAGGCTGAAATAGACATGACTGAGAACCAAATTAATATATTATTAGAAGTTCAAGGTGAAGAATTCTCCTTGAGAATTCTTCAAAGAACTGAAAGATAAATGTGACAAAGAAATGGAAATTATGAGAAAAAAGATTAAAAAAGATAAGCTGCACAGAAGACCTATCCAAGATCCAATCTTAGAATTACTACAGTTCTGCAGTGAGAAGGCAGAGTAGATTAAATGGGAGCAATAATCAAAGAAATTACAAGAAAATATTCTTGAGTTGAAAAAAAGTCCCAAGTATTCAGATGGATAAATGCTAGGTAAAAATACTTTGAAAAATCCATACATTAATACACAGTCAGATATATGCTGATCAACTTTTACAAATTCAAACTTTTAAGTATAAAAAGAATATGAATTTCCAGACAGAAAACAAACTAGCTAACCAGAAACAGATTGCCCATTGAGAAAAAGAGTAAGACTGGGACAAGAGTTAGCATTTTCAACATTAAATGAAGTAGAGAATGAAGCAATGTCTTGAGACTTATAAGGGAAAACTTATAAGGGAAAAAATGATCATATAATTTTATATCCATCCAAAAAATTATTTGTATCAAGTGAAAAATGGTTAAGTCCAATACTTAGAAAGCACACCCTTCTATTTTGGGGGACCTGGGGGAGGGCCTAAAGGAAGTATTCTGACAGATACAAAAATTAATCAAAAGTTTAAATTAAAGACAGTGTATACAAAAAGTGGTAAAAATCTATAAGAATTATCAATGTAAAATAAATAATTATTGACAATGTGGTTAGAAAAGGCTAATATCTTTAAAAGCTACATAAATCATTTGGAGCTAAAACTCTACATAATTTCAACAAAACCTAAGTAGTAGGTAGAAAATAAATCAGAATAATTTTAACTTATTTGTGAACAGGTTATATAATGAAGATTTGCAGTTTGGAAGGAAAGAAGTCATTCCATTTTTCATTTCGTTGATTATTACTGAAAATGAAATAATTTTTCTTCTGTTTTGTAGCCAGTTGAACTTTTTTCTTTCGTGCAGTGCATAGCTAGGTGGATATTAGTGTTTCCTAAATTAGTCGTAGAACTTTTTATATATTAAAGATACCAGCTTCTTTGCTGATGACCAGTCATATTTGTTAAAAATAGTTTTCCAATTGAGTGTTGGTTCTGAAAACTTTTCAACCTTGTCTGATCTACAGAAAGTAAAAATTTTATATACACCATGTAAGTTTAATGTTATGCTATCCTCTCCCTTATAATTTCTTGCTTTGTTTTTTTTAATTAGTTTTTTTACTTTGTGTTAATTGTAGATTCATGTGTAGTTATAAGAAATACAGAAATCCCATGTACTCTTTATCTAGTTTTTTCTAATGACAATACCTTACAAAACTATACACTATAATGTCACAACCAGGATGATAATACTGATATAGTCAGTATACAGGAACATTTCTATCACCACAAGGATCCTTTATATTGCCCTTTAATGGCCACACCTACTCCCTCCTGCCCATAATTCCCTCCTTAAACTCTGGCAACTACTAGTCTGTTCTCCATTTCTATAATTTTGCCATTTCAAGACTGTTATATAAATAGAATCACATTACATAATAACCTTTTACAATTAGTTTTTTTTTTTATTTAACATAATCCGGAAATTTATCCAAACTGCTGCATTTATGAGTAGCCCATTCCTTTTTACTGCTAGTCTTTCCCAGCCATCAGAGTCTTTCCATCGAGTTGGCTCTTTGCATCACGTGGCCTAAGTATCAGAGCTTCAGCTTCAGCATCAGTCCTTCCAAGGAATATTCAGGATTGATTTCCTTTAGGATTGACTTATTTGATCTCTTTGCAGTCCAAAGTGAAAGTGAAATTGCTCAGTCGTGTCTAACTCTGTGACCCCATAGACTGTAGCCTACCAGGTCCTCTGTCCATGGGATTTTCCAGGCAAGAATACTGGAATGGGTTGCCATTTCTTTCTCCAGGGGATCTTCCCAGCCCAGGGATCAAAGCCGGGTCTCCCGCATTGTGGGCAGATGCTTTACCATCTGAGCCACCAGGCAAGCCCTGCAGTCCAAAGGGGCTCACAAAAATCTTCTCCAGCACCACAGATCAGCGGCATCAGTTCTTCAGTGCTCAGCCCTCTTTATGGTCTAACTTTCACATCTGTATGTGACTGCTGCAAAAACCACAGCTTTGACTATACAGACTTGTCAGCAAAGAAGTAATATGCTGTCTAGGTTTGTCATAGCTTTTCCTCCATGGAGCAAGCATCTTTTAATTTCATGCCTGCGGTCACCATCCACAGAGATTCTAGAGCATTTCCACTGTTTTCCCTTCTATTTGCCATAAAGTGATGGGATAGGATGCCATGATCTTAGTTTTTTGAGTGCTGAGTTTTAAGTCAGCTTTTTCAGTCTCCTCTTTCACCTTCATTGAGAGGCTCTTTAGTTTCTCTTCACTTTCTGCCATAAAGGTGGTGTTATCTGCATATCTGAGGTTACTGATATTTCTCCTGGCAATCTTGATTCTAGCTTGTGTTTCATCCAGCATGCCATTTTTCATGATGTACTCTGCATATAAGTTAAATAAGCAGGATGACAATATATAGCCTCGACATACTCCCTTCACAGCAATTCTGAACCAATCCATTGTTCCATGTCCAGTTCTAACTATTGCTTCTTGACCTGCATACAGGTTTCTCACGAGCCACAGGTTAAGATGGTCTGGTATTCCTATCTCTTTAAGAATTTTCCACAGTTTGTTGTGATCTATACAGTCAAAGGTTTTAGTGTGGTCGATAAAGCAGAAGTAGGTATTTTTTCTGGAATTCTCTTGCTTTTTCTATGATCCAGCAGATGTCGGCAGTTTGACCTCTGGTTCCTTTCCCTTTTCTAAATTCAGTTTGTACTTCTGGAAGTTCTTTGTTCACATACTGCTGAAGCTTAACTTGAAGGATTTTGAGCATCACGTTGCTAGCATGTGAAATGAATGCAAGTGAGAAAAACACAATATGTCTCCTCATTTATTTATTAATAGATCTTTCATTTATTCATTTGTGTTGTATGGTTTTCCAACATGCAAATTCTGTACATGTTTTGTGAAATTTACACCTAAGTCATTCATTTTTTTGAATGATTACAAAGTTTTCATTTTGATGCCAGCACGTTCATTCTAGTGTACAGAAATACAGTTGATTTCTGTATGTTTATTTACCTTGCTGAACTCATTTATTAGTTTTAGCTTTTAAAAGAGAGTCCTCAGGGTTTTCTATTGGACCATCATGTCACCTGCAAGAGGGCCTTTTATTTCCTTTCCTTTTCTTCCTGTACTACCTAGAACTTTCAGCACCATGCTGAATAAAAGTAGTCATCCTTGCCTGTTCCCAATCTTAGGGAGAAAGCACTCATTGTTCACCATTAAATATAACATTAACTGTAGGTTTCACAGATTCTCTTTATCAAGCTGAAGAAATTCCCCTCTAGTCTTAACTTCTGTTTTTATGATGAACAGATCTTACACTGCTTTTATGCCCAAGAAATTTTTTCCTGCTAAGAGTGAATACCTATTCACAACTTTTTTTTTTCTAGTTTTTAAGGTTTCTCCCCTCCATCCTTAACTATTTAATAACCTAGGGTTATTCTGATGTTAATATGTACGCTCTTACTTCTGCTCTGGCAATAATGAAGGCAAGAGGATTGCCCCGTTAAACAACTAGAAAATCAAATGAAATCTATGAAGAGCCCATTTTCAAACATTACATAACAAAAGTGGTCATGGATCCTGAGAAAAGGGAAGCAGGGCCCAGTGGTCTCACTGAGCTTGGAACGCAAAGTTCAGGGAGACCGGAGCAGTGAGAATATATAGGGAAAAATACTGGAAGGAAAGGAGCTTCACAAAGAGAGCTCCAGAGATCTATAGAGGGAGCTCCTAATGTTTTTAACTGTGTTAGGATCTGTGCATATATGGGATAAAACTAACCAGGGCCAGGAAAAGAAATGTTAAAAGCATTAGGCCTATAAGTTCCTGGAGGTCACATATAGCTGGGAACAGTTCGTGTCCTTACCAGCCAAAGTAGAAAGACCTTGTGAAGCATCACGCAAAGTCCACAGAAAGATACTGCTTTACTAATAGGGTTAAATTAGCCACAGAATAATGGTTGCTTTGGACCCACTCTAACAAACCTTAAAAACAAGCACTGAAGGACCCAACTGATTTCTGGTAACTTAACTGTGTATTAGAAAGAAGTCCAACACTAAAGTACTCAGACAAAATCTAGCATTCCACAATGTAAAACTCACACTACCCCATCATCCAATCAAAATTTACCAGGCATGCATAAAGGGCAGGAAATGAGGATCCATAACAAGGAGAAAATATCAATAACTAGAAAGAGATCTAGAAATGACACAGAAAATAAGATCAGCAGTCAAGTCTGTTAAGAAAGCTGTTATAAATATGTCTCATATGTCCAAAAAGGTAGAAGAAAATATATAAGAGAGATGAAAGACATAAGAAAACCCAAACAGAACTTCTAGAGATGAAAATACAATATCTGAGATTAAAAACACATAGATGTGTATAAGAGACAGTGTAAAACTCACACTACCCCATCATCCAATCAAAATTTACCAGGCATGCATAAAGGGCAGGAAATGAGGATCCATAACAAGGAGAAAATATCAATAACTAGAAAGAGATCTAGAAATGACACAGAAAATAAGATCAGCAGTCAAGTCTGTTAAGAAAGCTGTTATAAATATGTCTCATATGTCCAAAAAGGTAGAAGAAAATATATAAGAGAGATGAAAGACATAAGAAAACCCAAACAGAACTTCTAGAGATGAAAATACAATATCTGAGATTAAAAACACATTGAATGAGACTAATAGCAGATTATATACTGCTCTTATATATAAGAGTATATAATTTCTTCCAGATTATATACAGGAAAAAAGATTAATAAAGCTGAAGACATAAGAAAACGATGCAAAATCAAGCATGGTGGAAAACAAAAGACTGAAGAAAAAAAAAGAGGCCATGTGTGACCTGTGGAACAATATAAAAATATCTAACAAGCATGCAACTGGAGAATCAAGAGAACTATCTCATTAATGAAACAATGGCCAAAAATAGATCAAGGATCTAGGCTTCCACCTTGAGAAACTAGAAAAAGAATGTCAAACCTTAAGTAAGCCATGGAAATCAATGAAATAGGAAATAAGAAAAAAACCCGAACCACAGTATAGCTCTTTAAAAGATCAACAGTGTTGATAAACCTCTGATCAGTCGAATCAGGAAAGAAAAATTATAAAAAGGCCAAATTACCTATATCTGGAGAAGAACAGGACACATCCTTATAGACCTTACACATGTTAAATAAGGGAAGATTATAAATAGTTTTATAATAATTTGATAATGAGAATAAAATATGTAAACTCATTGAAAGATACAATCTATGAAAGTTCACTCAAGAAGAAATAAACTGATAACAGTGCAATTCACGTTAAGAAATTAAATTCACAGTCATATAAGTCTTGCCACAAAGAAAACTCCAGGCCCAGATGGTATCATTGGAGAAATCTGCCAGACATTTAAGGAATAAATATGTAATCCTACACAAACTCTTCTTTACAAAAAAAATCAGTATAATTCACTAACTTAAGTCATCAAAAAGAAAAATAATATGATCAGTTCATGTGATTAACAAAAAGCATTCATAAAATCTCAATACCCATATATGATGAAAAACTCTCAGCAAAGTAAAACCAGAAGGAAGCTTCCTCAACTGAAAAAGAACATCCATGATAAACCAAGAGCTCACATCATATTAATGGAGAATGTGTGAGCACTTTCTACCTAATATCAGGAAAGCAAGGATATTTGTTTACACCACTTCTATTCAATATTGTGCAAGGAGGTTCTAGCCAATGCAGTAAGCCAAGAAAAAGAAAAGACCTATATATTAAAAAGAAGTAAAACTGTCTTATATAAATAATTTGAGACTATCTACATAGCAAGTTTAAAGAAATTTAATCTTTACAAATCTGAAGGAAAAAAAAGAAAGCTACTATAAGTGTGTTTTAAAAAGTCACAGGATACAAGATCAGAAAACAAAAATAAACTGTGTTTCTACACAGATAGCAATAAGCAATTAAAAACATTTGATGGCTCCCATGGTAAAGTGTCTGCTTGCAATGCGGGAGACTCGGGTTCGATTCCTGGGTCGGGAAAGTCCCCTGGAGAAAGAAATGGCAATCCACTCCAGCACTCTTGCCTGGAAAATTCCATGGATGGAGGAGCCTGACAGGCTACAGTACATGGGATTGCAAAGAGTCGGACACGACTGAGCGACTTCACTTTCACTTTCACTTTAAAATATCACTTATGATATCAAAAATATGAACTTTAAGGATAAATTTACAGACATGTATAAGACCTAAATACTGAAAACTATAAAACATTGTTGAGAAACTAAAGATCTAAATAAATGGAAAGATAAAAATGTTAATGGATTGGAAGATTCAATATTGTTATGATGTCAATTTTTCCCAACTGATCTAAAGAATCAATACACCACCAATCAAAATCCCATCAGGCTTTTTTTTTTGTAGAAAGTAACGTAGAGCCCCTTGATGAAAAGTGAAAGAGGAGAGTGAAAAAGGTGGCTTAAAGCTCAACATTCAGAAAACAAAGATCATGGCATCTGGTCTCATCACTTCATGGCAAATTTATGGAGAAACAGTGGAGAACTTTATTTCTGGGGGCTCCAAAATCACTGCAGATGGTGACTGCAGCCATGAAGTTAAAAGATGCTTACTCCTTGGAAGAAAAGTTATGACCAACCTAGACAGCACATTAAAAAGCAGAGACATTACTTTGTCAACAAAGGTCCGTCTAGTCAAGGCTATGGCTTTTCCAGTAGTCATGTATGGATGTGAGAGTTGGACTATAAAGAAGGCTGAGTGCAGAAGAATTGATGCTTTTGAAGTGTGGTGTTGGACAAGACTCTTGAGAGTCCCTTGGATTGCAAGGAAATCCAACCAGACAATCTTAAAGGAAATCAGTCCTGAATATTCACTGGAAGGACTGATGTTGAAGCTGAAACTCCAATACTTTGGCCACCTGATGCGAAGAGGTGATTCACTGGAAAAGACCCTGATGCTGGGAAAGACTGAAGGCAGGAGGAGAAGGGGATGACAGAGGGTGAGATGGCTGGATGGCATCACTGACTCAATGGATATGAGTTTGAGTAAACTCCGGGAGTTGGTGATGGATAGGGAGACCTGGTGTGCTGTAGTCCATGGGGTCGCAAATAATCGGACGCCACTGAGCGACTGAACTGAACATACTGATTTTAAATTTATATGAAAATGTGAAGGGCCCAGAATCACAAAAATAATTTTGGAAAAAAACAGTTGAAGAACTTGCCTTATCAGATTCCAAGACAATATAGACACTGTAATATTAGTATAAGTATACACACAAAGATCAATGAAACAGAACAGAAAATCCAGAATACACCCACCTATACGTGCTTAAATGATTTTTCCATTTTCCAGAAGGGAAGGGTTGGTTGATTTCTAACCAACACACCAAGATAATTAAACAAAATTGTGTTTATAACAAAATAACAATAGAATATAAATATAGAAAAATATTAACCTCATCCTGATACTGCACACCATATATAAAAACTAAAAAATAGATCACAGGCCTAAATGTAAGAGCCAAAACCATACAATTCTAGAAGAAGGCAGAAGACTTAGGTAACGTTGAGTAAGGCAAAGATTTCTTAAAACCTCACAAAGAAAGTGAATCATAAAAGAGTAAATGATAAACTGGACTTCATCAAAATGAAAAAAAAAAATTCTGGTCTTTGAAAGATGCCACTAAGGAAATTAAAAAGCAAATCACAAATTAAGAGAAAATATTTGCAAAATTCATAACTGACAACTTATATCCAGAATATAGAAGAAACTCTTGCAACTCAGTAAGAATATAACCAACTCAAGAAAGTGGCACACAATGTGAAAAACACTTTACCAAAGATATACAGATGACAAATGAGACATGAAAGAATGTTCAACATCACTAGTTGCTAGGGAAATTCATACCACAGTCACAGGCCAGATATCACTACACACTCACTAGAACAGCTAAAATTAAAAAGACTGATGATGCCAAGTGATATCAAGGATGTGGAGTGACTACAATTCTCATACACTGCAAAATGGGAAGGCAAAATTATTTTAGAATATCAATCTGCTTTCCAAAGTTGAACATACAACATATAAAACACAAAAATCTCAATCTTAGAGTTATACCAAAATAAATACAAATATATGTTCCAATAAAAATGTGTATGCAAAAGTTCACAGCAGGTTGATTCATAACAGCTCAAAGTTGGCAGCCCAAAAGCTCCTAAACTGGTGAATGGAGAAACAAACTATACCCAGACAACAGAACACTACTCTACAATTAGAAGAAAGAACTACTAATACACTCAACACATGAAGCTCAAGAGCAGTCCACTAAATCAGTGAAGCCAGAATGCAACAGAACATGTGCAGTATGGCCCATTTATATAGAAAAGGTAAGCTAGAGGGACAGAAAGCAGTTCAGCTGCTGCCAGGGCAGGAGATTAGCAAAGGGAATGGTAACTTTCTGCGATGACGGAAGTATCATGACTATGATATGATTATACAACTCTCTGTCAAACCTTATCCAACTATACAGTTAAAATTGATGAACTGTGTATATATTATGCCTCAGTAATAAAGCTGATTTTAAAAATTCTATTAAGATCTCTTGTCTGGGCTGATGGTTAACAAAGAAATAAGAAAACACTATTTACCTTCCCAGTCCTCCATATAAGGGGCCTCCTCAGCTTCTTTCTCTGGAGTGGATCTATCAATGAATTTTCCTTCTTTCATGACCCTGGTGATTTCTCGGAGCTGATGCAGCAACCGTTTTTCTTGGTCAGAAGTCACAGTCTGTGCTCTGCTTAGAAACAGCAGACAAGCCAGCCAGTTAGTAGCAAATACTCCTAGGCAATGAACATAAATGTTATTATCATCTGTTTGGACTCTAGAACAGGAAGTTCAATAGCAACAGATAATTACTGTAGGAGTTGATTCTGGAACTGCACAGATGGGAACCGGAGATGTTAGTTCAATGTTTTGATTTTACAAATGGGAAAACTAAGGCCTAGAACAGAGGAAGTGATTGTCCGAGGTCCCAGAATGATTTAATGTCAGTTCTGGGACAAGACTCCAGATATCTCAGCCTTCAGGTTCCTTCACAGTATACCTCACTGCCCTGATTCCCTATCCTCAAGCAGTTTCACCGTTACTTAGATTACTCCATTTACTACAAGCCACTTTTCTCTGCAGTAATGTCATCAAAAGAAAATGTGCTGGACCACTTGCCTCAATGAGGGAAAAATATGCTACTAGGCCAACCCTAGAACTGCCAGGCTGAACCTACTCGTGCAGAAATAAAGACATATTCTAAAATGTGAGAGTTGCATCATTCTGACAAATCATCTAGATCAAAGGAATTGGGGAAACTGAGGCCCATGGAGAAGAAATATATTTATTCACATTGTTATTTAATGTCAGCAATCTACCTAAAACTAGTCTCCTAAGTCGTAATAACATTCAGTGCAATTCTTGAAGTAGAGTGCTCAAGTTCCACAGTTTAGAAAACCTGTATGTGACCCCCTCACTCAGCTGTGTTGGCTCTGGGGAAATGCCTGCATGAATAAGATGAGGCTCAAGGATAATATGTGATGATTTGAGAGGGAGGCGCTGCATCATATCGACAGGCAGTCAAGGCCCCACTCAGAAGACTGAGAACTTTCTGCTTTGGGACCAGTTTTATCTACTGGCAGGATTTAACAGAGGCTACTTATTCTCCTCTTAAAACCCCAAAGCACTCGAAGTTGATATAACACCCATGAAGAGGAAAGAAATGATATATTCTGTACCAGCCTCATGGTGGTGTCATCAATCTTTCCCAGTCCCGAGCCTATGTTTCTTTTTACATTTAACCTACATTATGTTACCCTTAATGACAACAGGGAAGAAGAAGAAACTGCTTCTCCTGTCAACATTAAGATGTTAACTGAGGAAATGTAGGTGCAACCGTTTTACAGATCTCAGTAGGAGGAAAATAAAAACCCCAGGAGCTCCACTTTTTCTATGATAAATGGTTCAAAGCTCTGAACGGAGGAAAGCCTGTCTGTTGTACACGCATGTGAACAGCTGCTTTATACTTTCCATCAGCAGAGGAGTCCTGACTCACCTTAACTACTCATCTGTTCTATAACCCCTAACTCTTACTGTTATGACAACTGATTCTGTGGGAGGCTTCTGGGGTAGATGGGTCACCCTTAGCTCAATGAGCCTATGTGGTCATCACAACACATTGCACATGTTACTTCTCTGGACTATACTTAGTACATTCTGATTTTTACTGAATACAGCAGTCTTGACTTTGTTTTCTAATTCATGGAAAATCCCTTCAAAGCCCTTAATTTAAAGGGATATGGGTAGGCTAAGAAAAGCAGAAACAGAAGAGAGAAGCTTTCTTTAGAGAATTCCAAACTAAAGTGTCCTCAAGTGTACTGTCTGCATCATGCATTAGGCAGTTAATCACGGTCCACTTTACATTTTCCGAATTTACTGCAATAAGCACTTTCATGGATTCCTCATTGTCTCAATTTGGTTTGATAATCCTGGGTGTCAGAGATAAGTTCACTACAGTACAGGCACACTGCCATGAACGTTTTAAGTGCTCAGTAAATGTGTTAGCTTGACTGGTCCCCACTTCCTCACCGTCCATTTTCTTCTACCTCCCTGAAATCTGGCTGCCACTCCATCATTTTACCAAACCTTGTGAAAATCAATGACCACTTTATTTTTTGTCCCTTTTGTCACACAGCACACAGGACCTTATTTCCCCAACCAGGGATCAAACCTGTACTCACTGCAATGGAAGCATGGAGTCCTAACCCTGAACCACTAGGGAATTCTCCAACGACCACTTTACTCTTAAGTCCAAAAGTCTTTTTTATCACATTTCATTCCTCTTGACTTCTCTGTACTATGGCCCATCTTCTCCTTGAAATGTCCTCCTCCTACAACGTGGTTTCCTGAAGGCTCAATCCCAGGGCTCCTGGTTTATCCACTCCTATAGGCATGTCCTCAGGAAGCAGACTAAACCATCACCTCTACATACATGATGCTCAGACTCTACCTCTAACCTTGACTTCTCACATAAAGGCCAGTCTCGTAACTCCAGTTACCTCCTGGGCATTTCTACTTGGAGGCCTTGTCACTATACTAAAGGTAATCTTAAATTCACCATTCAAAACCACGTCCTAGTGGCCCAGGATCATTAGCAACTGCATGAACAGGAATGCTTGGTGAGGTTGGGTATGGGTGATTCCAAGACATTAGGAAAATAAAAGGTCAAGTTGGGAGATAACGCAGACTTTTGAATGCTTCAAAACTCCGAAGAGTCATTAAGTTCTGAATCCAAGAGTTAAACACAGAATGAATCAGTTTCTTCCAACACCACTCAAATGAGAAAAGAAATCAGACCAGCAGAAGACTGCTGGCAATGGCCACATGACATAACATGCTTCAAGGATTTGGTAATCTCATCTTTTCCGCCTCTGACTCCCAGCCAAATGGACACTTCCAAACTTGGGTCCTTTGTTCTGACCACAATAACCCAATTTACTATTGCTGCTATATATCATACATGGACGTTCTGTTTATTTTTTCTTTTCAAACGTACCATTTTGTATTGGGGTAGAGCTGATTAACAATGTTGTGACAGTTTCAGGTGGACAGTGAAGGGATTCAGCTATACATATACAATACATGGATGCTCTGAGGTTTCTTCAACCATACTCAAAGGTGAACTCATGACTCATATTGCAAAGCCTTATCTTCACTCTTCTGTGCTTTATTTTGGTTGATGCTATAATATTCCTACCAGTTTGGGCTGTATTCTGGATTATCTGGGAGGACACAATGCATTTATGAAGGTCCTTAAAAATAGAAGGGGGAGGCAGAAGAGGCTAAAGTCTCAACTCACTGTTGCTGGCTGTGAAAGTAGAGAAAAGAGTTCATGAGCCAAGGAATACAGGCAGCTTCTAAAATCTGGAAAAGGTGAGGAAAGATTTTACCCCAGAACCTCTAGAATGCAGGGAAAAGTCTGGCCAACACCTTGATTTTAGCCCAATGTAGGACTTCTAACACAGAGAACTGTAAGCTAACTATGTGTATTGTGTTAAGGCATTAAGGTCAGGATAATTCATTACAGCAGCCACAGAAAACAAATACACACCCCTAGAGCACACCTTTTCTCTCTGAGATGCAATGCCTTACGAGAAAATAATGCTTGCAACTGACAACCATAGAGGGTTCTGCAAATCAAAATAGGTACCAAAAATATTCTAATTGTTGCTGAAAATGTCTGCGTTAAGGTACTTTCTTTACATCCACCTCATTCATTCTTTTAACATGTACAGACACTTTCAAATGTGCCCAGCATTAGGAATGCAAGTCTGAATAATGAAAATTCCCTATTCTCAAGAAGGTTATAAGGCATGAGGGAAGCTAGAAAAGTTAACAGAGGATTGGGAAGTAACATGATGCTTACAATATCCAGAAAACATGGTGGCCTGGGAGCATGTAGGAGGAACACCTAACCAAGTCGTAGGTCCAGGGAAAGGCTCTCAGAGGAAATGATGACTAAGTTGAGACCTCTAAGACAAGTAACCAATTAAACAAGTGTCTGTGGGGAGGGGGTTGGGGCAACACCAAGCAAAGGAAAAAAGTATATGAAAAGTCCTAGAAGCAAAAATGCACAGGTACTTCAGAGGAAAAGCAAGTATTCAGTGTGGCTGGATCAGAGACATGGAGAAAGAGTAATGGGGAAAGATAAAGCAAGTGAGGTATGCAGAGCCCAGACTACGAAAGTCGTGTAAAACATTCTACTCGTAATCAAAAGCAACAGGGACCTAATGAAGGGCTGAAAGACGTAATCCACTGGTTTGGAAAGCAGGAAGTGAGGGGAGGCAAATTAGAGGAAAAGAAACCACATGAGTTAGTTCTGATCTATGTCAAAAGTAAAGGCATTTTCAGGACTTCCCTGACAGTCCAAAGACTCCATAATCTCAATACAGGGGACCCAGGTTCAATCCCTGGTCAGGGAACTAAGATCTTATATACCACACAACATGGACCTCCCCCCAGCCTCCCCCAAAATTAAAAGACACCAGTTTCTTTACGGGAAAAAAGTTAAGGCATTCTCCATTCGCTCACTCATTCTTCCATTTCAACTGATACTTTTCTAAAGCCTACTACTGTCCTGTGCTAGGCATCAGGAATAAAAAGGATAATTCCTGCCTGGTAGAGTTTAGAATGTTTTGCAAGGAGACATTTATTAACCAGGAAGAAATGACAGGACAGGTAATTAATGAGATATGAGAAGTGAAGAAAAGATGAATCAAAGATGACATTTAATTCCTCTTTGGGGCAACTAAGCAGCTGGTGGAGCTGTTTGCTGAGATGGGGAACATTACAGGTAGACCAGGCTCATCTGTGGGTAGACGATAAACTCTGTTTTGGATGTTCATTCACTCAAAGGACATTTACTGTCCGATGAGGAAAAGAGCAGCTATCTATATAACATGTCCTATAGAACTCTGTGTACAAAGATCAGGAAAGGAAGAGAAGGATGTCAACAGGGAATGGGTAGGATTTACTCTTCTAACATGATAAGTACAAATGCTTACCTCAAAAGTGACTATATACTGTTTCAATGGCAAGTATTTACTTGGTACCTACTAAGTGAATGCAGTGAACAGACAAGAGACTAAGCTTGTCCTTGCAGAGTTTATACCCCAACGATGCCTGCCAGAAACGTGCAGCCCCACATACATATACGACATGCCTGCCAAGGTGTCTGCTGCCAGAGGCTGCACCCTCATGTCTCCTCTCGGGGCACTCCATGCTTCTGGGTAAATAATTACAGCTGCACATGCTGCTCCAGGACGGAAACTTTGCTGATCACAGGACAGAAATAAGGACACCTCAGTTCTGGGTCCGAGATCCCTTCCTTAGTCTTTGTGTGTCGGGACTAGAGAGTTTGCTTAATATCCGACGGAACATGGCACAATACCAACCTTCTAGGAGGCCTAGTTATTCTAAAACGTGTGCAGACTTGCACTGCTCACAGGCGAAAGCTGTCTGAAAAGTTTTCCCATATTTTGATTCTTTTATAAATACTAAGTATTAGAAATGGCAATATATTGGGAATTTTAAGTAAAATCTTACAGTTACGGAGTGATAGTGTATAAAAGGACTTGGAAGGCTGCAAATGAACATGTTTTCTTTGTCTTAAATCCTCTTCTTGACCCCCAGAAACTGGCAATGTGACAAAATCTTGATCTGATAGAAAAAATACTGGGTTATTTTGGGCTCTTCTAATAACCCTAGAAGCACAGACTTGTAAAAGAACAAATGTTACAGAAACTAAGGTTAAAGGATTTAAATATAAAAAGGACAAGAATATAAAACATGTAGCTACCTAGCCCTTGCAATTTTGAAGGTGTAAGACCCATAGGGCCTACCTATAAGGATAAAAGGTTTTAGATTAAGGCGTTTCAGAGAGAAAGTCACCTCCTGTGGACTGGAAAATGAGATCTGGGAGAGGGAAACACAAGCTATGCTCTCTTGAGTGAAAAGAGAGCTGATCCCTGGTTCTTGACAGGTACTGTGGAAATATTCATTTTACACAATCGTTGCCATGAGGCAGTGCAATCCATGTGTTCTTAGAGAGAACACATCCAGCATCTGACAAGGAGTAAATAATCTGAGTTAGGGCCTGTTGCCCCAGAAACAGTGATATGGCACGACTTCATATGCAACGGTGATGGCAGGGTGGTGGAGGAGACACACAGCTCCTCTGCTTTTGCACATGAAATGTGGAGACGCAGCCCTGGCTGGCACAAAGAGGATAGACAGTAGTTAGGAGTCACAGTACCGCATCCCTAGCTTGGACAATGGGACAGACGGGATGCATGGTAGCATTATTTGATCTGAGCTAAGGGAGTCTGAACAGCAGTGAATGACAGTGAGAAAATATCTTCACGTACGTTTTATCCCAAGGCCAAGTGCCTGAGTCTCCCAGGCGGGAGGCCCTGCCCATAGGTACTCACTGATAGTTTTCTGACCTTTAGGTTTTGCCTAGGGCCTCAAACAGACCAGGCCAGGGTACGATATTTTCTGAGGCACAAGGGTCTATAAAAGTCAGGTACTTGCCCACACAGACTGAGTGGTATAGGGGAAGGGCAGAAAAAGCTAGAAACATACAGTTGCACAAACCAGTTTAGTCACACTCATATGAAACATTGAAACAGATAATGTACATAAAGTATTTAGCTTAGACTTGGTTCTTAGTAACTGGTAATAACACCAAACAGTATTCCTCACTCACACAGATATACTCACGTAGATATGTATAGCTACCTCAACTACTCTGGAGAAGGCCAGATGGTCACTGTGCTTTCTGGACCAAAAGAAGGTCAAGGGTGCTGGGCTCAGATAGGCAGGGATCACTCTTGTACAGGGCACTAGCCACACCATGGATGGCAAACAGAAGGGGCCAACGTAGAACAGTTTTCTGAGGCAAAGACTCTACACCGAGCCCCTGAGTCTACAGGAGGGACCTTTCAAGACATCCTCCTGCATGGGACTTTCTGCACGCCATTCACCCCAGTTCCTACCCCATCCTTGTCAGAAGGCCTAGCATGAACTGAATCCCTCTTTGTCTTCAATTTCACATTCTGATTTCTCCTCTCTCATCTACCTACATCTGCTTTTTCTTAGTTGATGCCAACTTCCACTAAACCCCAAAGCCACCATTCAGATCCTCAGCCAGCCTTGTAGCAAGAGGAGTGAGTCTTCACCACGGGGCATCCTAAAAGGCTGGTTTGGCTCCTGACACCTACTTCACACACCCAGTTCTGTTCTGGCACAGTCAACAAAACACAAACGCCTACTCTGAGCATACTTGGGCTCCTCACGTTTTGTCTCAAACAGAAAGCACACTATTTAATAGTCTTGTTTTACTTAAGATAATGCCATTTTTAGATGGCTAGGAAAATGACTTCCTTAAAATCCAGTCATTTTACCTTGTGGCATCCACTCACAAATTTACTCACTCACAATAATGTCATACAACATAGAATATATACTCTTGAAAATGACACTTGAAAGTGTAAACATGGAAATGTTAAATGAAAAATAATATGCAAATGACTAATAAGATAACAATAATATAAAGTGAAATCAAGTGGGCCAGAAATCAAACAAAGATAAAATTTTGAATTAACTCTCTAAATGGGTAAGAGTCTGATCCCTGTTATGTGAAAACATACCTCTCACCATTAGGCCCCACTCTGTTGATTATTTTTCCATGGCTTCCTCTGTTTCCTTCAGTTTTTCTTGCAGTTGAACAAGCTCAAAATTGGCTGAAAAACAAGCATCAGTCTGAGAACCATCATATACAACTCCTTAAGCTCTTTTCTGAAACACAGCTGGCTGTGACATTCTACAATAATCCAGGCTGGTCCTGAGACTCAGAGAAGAGACTGACAGTCTTTGTAGCTAATCCAATCAGAACACAAAGGGTACTGAGGTCTAGGTACCAAGATCTAAAGGATACACATTTAGAAACTGATGAATAAATCACCCTCTCTTACACACAGAAATACAGCAGGCCTAGCCAAACAAACACCTACAAGTGAACAACACAGCCCTACACAGTCAGCCAAGAAGAAATGAAGATAAACATCATCTTTCTAATTCAAATAATATTTGAGGATGAAGTACCAAATCTGGTAAAGGTCTTCAGAAAAGGTATTAAAGCCTTGAAATGAGCCCTAGTTCATCTGTACCTAAGATCTGAAAACATATGGAAGATAACAGTTTAAGTCTTCAAAAGAAAAAGACTTGAACTAGGGCTGACAGTTTGCTGGCCCCGGTTTTCTACTTCAGTCATCTGTGGTTGAACTGTGTAACCTTCCCCCAGAAGCAGTCTTCTCAAAAAAGGTCAGAAAGGAGCACAACTACTGAAACTAATGTTAAGGTCCTAAAAGTAGAACAAAAAAGTAAATCACTCAATCAGCACATGAAATAAACTTTAAGGCAAGAGGAAAATAAAATGCTGTTCATTATGTAGATAATCTAGTCATTCTGTTTCATATGTGATCCTACACAGATATATTTAGAGGGTCACTATAAAATATAACATTTCAAAGGCTTTTTAGTACTTTTATAACATATGCTTCTGCATCCAATTAACATCTGTGCCACGTAAATGCTTGGGTTATTTTTATTTTGTGTATGATTCAAAATCGAAGTGTAAAAAGGTGATACAACTGCTACTATATCATAACACAGCTGCTCTTAGGAACTCATTTACTTCTTTTGTTTTAAATGCATTACGTGACATTATGAATTTGTTATTCTTTAGCTCACAAATATTTTTTTTTAATTTTATGATGTGTTTACCATCACTTTTGGTTAGACACTATCTCAGTTAAGATAAACCAAGGACTGCAATCATTTAAATCTGAATATTTAAGATTTCAGGATGCAGAAGCCACTGGGATATCTATTTTCATAGTGAATCCAGAGTAAATACAAACAGCAACTATGGCTGAGGGCAGATGCTTCAACAGCGCAGCCTTTCTTCATTTTGATGATGTCTTTCTTTTTAAAAACCTCTGATGAGGCTTCAGATCCACAGGATAGTCTGGCCTACAAGGCCTGCAACAGTACAGCTTACCTGACCTACTCTTCACGCCTTCTTCCCACAGCCGCCCCGTTTCAGGCTGTTCCTTACTCAAGTTCCCTATCAGGCCTCCTCCACAGCTAGACACGGTTTCCCAGAAGGCTTGCACCAACTCCCCTTTTTCTAGGCAATAAACTTATCACCAGTTATATTTTCCTAACATTCATCCTAGACTATAAATTCTCAGAGTGAAGAGCCATGCCATATACATTTCATTTTTCCAGAGAGCATAGAATATGCTAGTTGGTCCATAAGTATTTGATGATCATGTTTCAAGAGTCAGAAGTATTAAACTCTATCCCTAGATCTAATAGCTGACTTTGGCAACTGACTTGATCTCACTGCCTCAGTTTTCCTCTATGTGAAATAAAGAATTTTGCTGCCGATATTCTGAAGTCTAGAAATGAGAAGAAGCCCATTCTAAGTGTAAAATGTTAATTTGTAATATATGTTAACAAAAAATGAACTGACAGTTCTGTACTTTTCATAACTGTCTGTCCCTTAAAAGCCCAATATCAGCATGGATACTTTCGAGAATTCCCAGTGTGTGTGTGTTAGTCATGTCTGACTCTTTGCAACTCCATGGACTACAGCCCATCTGTGGAATTCTCCAGGCAAGAATACTGGAGTGGGTTGCCATTTCCTCCTCTAGGGGATCTTCCTGACCCAGGGATCAAACCCGGGTCTCCCCACTGCAGGCAGATTCTTTACCATCTGAGCCGCCAGCTAAGGTAAAAACGCTATCAGATTAAACTGGGACAACTTTTGAGAAATGCTTTTAAGGCATATCCACAGACTGTCACGCTGGCTGCTTGATAGCTGTCTAACTCAATGAAACTTATGAAATACTGAAAGGGCACTCACAAATTTTCCTGTGGGCGTTTCCAGGTGTGGCAGTAGAGCACTTCCGGTCCTCTGCAGTACTTTTCCCCCTTGAGAGCTGAGAAGTGAAGGAGGTACAGCACATCAACAGCAGCTCAGAACCTCAAAGTCACGGAATCCCTCATATTAAATGGAAAAAAAAGGTTGGGAGAAATCAAACCAAACAGCAACGTCAGAGAAACATCTCAAAAGACAAAAGCCAACAGAAGGTTCCAAAGTAAAAAATTATTGAGGCACAAGAAGACACTCTCCTCACAAGCCATGTGCTCTGCCCATGTTCACTGAGGACTCAACCTGGGCTGCCAGGTTGAGCTGGCTGAATTCCTAGGCAGGAGAAAAGTGACCTCGTACTCTAGGTAGGAGGGCAAAGTGAATCTGCTTCCTCTGCTTGCAGTGCTAAGGGCCACGGCCTGCCTAGACACAGAACTTAATTAGGAGTCTGCTTTCAAAAGGACCCAAATCATGTCTCCTCAGAACTAGGAAATAATAGGCTTAGTTTGAGGATGTAGCAGTTCTGTTTCAGGAGAATTACTACTATTAGGATTTCCCTGGTGGCCCAGATGGTAAAGGGCCCGCCTGCAATGCAGGAGACCCGGGTTTAATCCCTGGGTCAGGAAGATCCCCTGGAGAAGGAAATGGCAACCCACTTCAGTATTCTGGCCTGGAGAATTCCATGGACAGAGGAGCCTGGCAGACTATAGTCCATGGAGTCATAGAGTCGGACACTACTGAGTGAACTACTGCAACTGACATTAAAAATAGCACTCCTGGTAAAAGGAGGAAAAGTGGTGTTGACACAGTCACTATCTGGCCTCACAGTGATGACCTGGAAATCACAATGCCAACCCTAATGATAAAGTTCTTCTTAGAACATCTTTATGCCTTTACAGCTTGCAAAGGTGCCCAGTCAAGAAAAAAACCAAGTAGGGCAGCAAGAGGGTAGGCTTTGAACTTTATTGCTCAATGGATTAGGAATTAGAAGGATCCAGGTTCAAGCCCTGATTCTACATTTTTAGTTGTGAATTCTGGGGCAAATTATTTGGGTTCTGAGCAAAGATTTTCTCATCTATGAAACTGAGATAACAGCTATCTTAAGTATCTTCTAAAGAGGCAAAATTTAAAGAGACGGTGGATTTTCAAAAGGGCTCTGAAATACAAAGGGTTTTAATGCTGACAATGATTCTCATTATGATGATAACAGATTTTCACTGATGTAATACAATCAGGATGATTCCACTTACCTTAAACAGAATGTACAGTATATATAAAAAAATTCCAAAACCATAGATGGGAATAATTTGGCCCATCAGGCCTCTTCCACCACCTCCTCCTCCAGCGCCTCCACCTGATCCCTTGGCCTTTGCAAAGGCTTCTGCGAGGTGAGACCTCTGGAAACGAGCCCCAGGGGTCTGGCCATCTGAGGGTGCCTGCTGCTGATGCATCATAGGTGGAAATCGACCCAACTTCCCTGAGAAAACAGATTAATCAGTCTTTATTTCTTCTACTATTTTAAATACAGCTATTTTGAAACATGTCACATTCTGAGATACAAATAATAGAAGCCAACTCAAACAAGTTTAAGAAAAAACTGGAACTTGATTATAACATACAGGTATCATTAAGTGTCACACAGACAATAAACATTATGTAGAAATCTCTAGCTGTTCTCCTTTTTTGGTCCACAGGTAGATGACATTTTTCAGCTTCCTATACAGTTAAACATGGCCGTGTGAATGAGACCCAGCCAAAGCAACGTGAGTGACAGGTGCCAGTTCAAGGCCTGGTCTATACAACTTCTCAGTATTGAATTCTGTGTTCATCTCCTTTCTTCAGGCTGGATGCTGACACCTAGGGAGGCATTTGGGAGTCAAGTGTTGAAAATGGCAGAGCCTCTATCAACCCAAGTTCCTGAATAACTGTGTGGCACAGAGCCTTTCACTGTCGCGATCCTACCAACTTAGCACCATCTGGACCTGTTTATGTGAGTAAGAAATAAACTTCTATTGTGTTAGGACCATGATACACTGTGGAGTCTATCTGTTAGAGCAGTTAGCCACCCCAACTAATACCTGTCAGGAAATGCAATACATATAATTTTGGTCTCAGAAGAGAACACAATTGGAAATTGGAAAGCCATCAGGATTCAGGACAGCTCCTCTCACATTGTGCCTCAATCATTCTCCCTCTCCAATGGCACCCCACTCCAGTACTCTTGCCTGGAAAATCCCACGGACAGAGGAGCCTGGTGGGCTGCTGTCTATGGGGTCACACAGAGTCGGACACAACTGAAGCGACTGAGCAGCATGGGGCCAGAAGGCTTTTTTCCATTTCTTTGTTTTTTTCTCTGTTACTTTGTTACTAGCTTCTCCTTGAACATGAAGATGTTCACCCCTAAACCCTTCAATTTGCATGTCCTTCAACAGGTCAGCAGAGATTGGTCATAATTCCAAATTCCCTGCAGGAAGATTTTGAGGGCTCAGCTTGGGTAGGTTACGTGGCACTTTCTAATCAGCTGCAGCTGAGCAGACAGGATTCACGTAGTACAAACAGAGTCACAGGGGCTCATCTCTGTGGGTGGGAGAACAGGGCAGAGAGAAAGGAGCGCACATCAATTTTCTCACACTGTGTTCCTCCATCCGGGCAGCCAAACATTAACGCCAACTGTCAAGCCTCCTCCAAGTCATAGGTGAGAAAGAAAGGAAGGACATCTCCTCAAAAGCCAGGTAAACAGGCTTCTGTGGATAAACCACTGACAGAAAAGACTAAGGAGCAGAAAGACTTTCTGATTCAGGCTCTGAGAATACAGACTATATGGTAAAAAACTGGTGGATTTGATTTCAATAAAATTGTGGATTTCTGTTCAATAAAGAATACCATGAACAAGGTTAAGACAGATGACAGAGAAGGAAAAGCTTTTGCAGTATCTAAACTTGACAAGGAATCAAACCTCTGGAATAGTCAAGGAATTCCTACAATTTGATATGAACATCAGAGGAAGCCCAACAGAAAAATTCCCAAAAGATATGAGTAGGGAACTCTCAGAAAGAGAAGCTCAAATGGTTAACAAGTATATTAAGAGATGATCAAAGTAAAACCAACAAGAAAAATACCAATTTAAACAATGAGATAGCACTATGCCTATTAGAAGGGCAAAAAATCAGAATGGTGGGTAATAGCAGGTACTGGCAAGATGTGGGAGGCAAGCACACTCGTGCACAACGGGTAAGAGTGTAAATGGATGCAGGCATTTTGTTAAGTGACACAGCCGTACTTAGTGATGTTGAGGGTATATCCTATGATCCAGTGATCCCACACTAACGGATAAGTTCCAGAGAAACTCTCAGATAAGGCTGTCTATATCTGAATTCAAACAATAGGCTTTATAGACCTGTGTGAGAATGTTTACTGTAATGATGTTGTAGTAGGGAGCCTGAAGGAACTTTGATCTCCATAACTGTTAGAATGTAAAATCAAAATGGAATAGATACAAATGTGGAATTTCATGTAGCTTTCAGAAAACACACTTCAGATGTACCTACAGAAGCATGAACATGATTTTAAAAGCACAGCACTGAGTTAAACAATAAATAAGCAAACACCATGTATAAGCTAAAGACACACCATAATTATATACATATCTTTCAAACAAATATGTAGGCATAAGAACATAAAACAGACACATTAGAGTGCATATGAACAGGAGAAAGAACAGGCATGTAGACTGAAGGTAAAGGATTAAAAAGAAAATAATGAAATAAGAAAGCCAGCTTGCACTGGTGACGTTAATCAGGTGTGATGAACTGAGGACTATCTTGAAGTTAACTTGCTGCTCCTGAGGTGAGAGAGAGTGGGTGAACAGGCACACAGTGGACAGCTAGCCACTGGCCAGGAGCTGCCCTCTGCTTTGTACCTTCTCTTGGACAAGCTCCACCCCAATAATCCTCTTTTCCCTCCTGTTAATGACTTTAGATGACATGGAAATTATGAGAAGAAATGCTTCTTTTTAAGAGTAGGTCAGCAACAAAAGCACAGCTTCAGACGACAGAAGAAAGACAGCAGGTCACTAACCCTTCTCCTGGGAGCTGTGCTCATGTGCAGCCCCTCAGTCGTGGCCGACTCTTGAGATCCCATGGACTGCAGCCCACCAGGCTCCTCTCCTCCAGCTGATCTTCCCAACCCAAGGACCGAACCCAGGTCTCCTGCATTGGCAGGTAGATTCTTTACCACTGAGCCACCCGGGAAGTTTATTTTGGGTGCTGGTGACTGTTTTGCTATTAAATTGTCAAGGATCTTAACAGCTTAAATGGTGACTACTAGCTTTAAGGCTATCATGCACTTTGAACAAATACTTAGCCAGCATCCAAAATGCTAACCATCTTCTTCAGTGAATCTGATATATCTGGTGGTTAGTGTAGATTTACTATCTGTAGTAATATGTTGTTGAGTTCCATCTTACTGTACTGAGAACACCATTTCCAAAACTTGGCATAAAACAAAATATAAAAAATTAAAACCAAGTAATGGCACAAGAGGCATTATTTTGCATTTCTAAAACTGAAAAATGATGATGATGCCAAACATCACACATTTCCCTCCCCCCAAAACTCCATCAACCAAGAAGATGTACTGGACAGCTATTATTACTCTGTACTGTAGGTAGGAAAGGAGGAGAGCCATAAATGAAACAGAAACAATGGTTCCCACATGAAGCAAGGCTTTTAAAAAGTAGTATACCCAAAATAAAGAGCAAAAAAAAAATGAACAGAGTATCATGGATCTTATTAGCAGACAAACTAAATGTATAAGTATTAAAAGAATGCCAAAAAAAGGAAAGGAGTCAGATGGGATCAATCATTGGAGGGAATGAGATTCAGAAGAGAAAAGAAGCAAAAGCACACCAGGAGAAGAGGAATGTGTGCAATGAGAAAAGGATGTGAACAGAGAAAGAAAGAATAAACAAGGCCAAGTACCAAATCCTTTTAGGGAAGTAACAAGAGGCAAGGCAAGGAAAGCAGGTAGATTAAATGCTAACTTGTGTCATATAAATTTAATACTGTGGGTCTAGGATCAGGGAAGTGATTTAACAAGAAGGGTGTTTGAGGGGGATTATCCTAGCAGTTGAGAAAAGACCAAACACAAAAAGAAACTAGGGTCTAGAAAATCAGCAAGATGACAGCTATGCCTATAGAAAGGAAAGGATGGATCCAAGTATGATCTGCAGTATTTAACAATGAATGAGGGGGGCAATTTAGAAAACTCGAAGGTTGGTTTAAGATACCAAGAGAGAACGAGGAAAACTGAGAAGGCTTATGGTTAGGGGAAGACTGAACACCTATTTGCACATGTTAAATTCTAAGTGTTGGTGGCACATCCTGAGGAAATTGTTATTTGATTCTAGTTAGGCTTGAGAAGAAACTCTGAGCTATCTAAATGACATAGCTAATAAATAATATTAAGTTGAGTGAACAGTCCCCATGCCAAAAAAAGGTGGAGGGATATGTGAAAGTTATGCGCAAAAGGAGCAAGAAAAAAAAAAAAAACCCTGAGCTGGCCAAAGGTGGCCAGAAGCAAACCAGTATCAGAGAAGTCAAAGGAGGATAGACTTGAAAGCAACTGAGAACTCTAGAACAAACTGATAAAAGACTAACAATAGTTATCCCTGCTTTTAGACACAACGTATTCTTGGGAAAAGGATGGCCAGCATATGAAACCTTGACTCTCCCTCTGCTTGGATAGTAATGGCAGTAACAGAAATCAATATGATACAAAGGATCATAGAAACTTCAGAGTCAGAAGGAGCCTTAAAAGCCATCCAGTCTTTCAAAAAGTGCTATGGGGACAAGACATCCATAGAAAAGAATGAGTTGGACCCCCTTTGCCTCATACCACATTAAATTTCTAAAAATCAACTCAAAATAGAGACTTAAATATAAGAGCCGAGACCATACAAGTCTTAGAAAACAAACATAAACATAAACCTTTGTGGCCTGAGATTAGGGAACACATCCTTAGATATGCCTCTAAAAGCACAAGCAACCAGCGGAAGATTAAGTGGACTTCATCACATTTTAATGCTTTTGTGCTGCAAAGGACACCATTTTTAAAAAGTGAAGACCATCCACTAAATGAAAGAAAACATCACATTTCATAAAGGTCAAGAATCCAAATTTATAAGAAGAAGATATGTAAAGAAATAAATCTACAATCATATACAACTTTATACCCATGAGGATGTTATAATCAAAAAGACAAGATAATAAAAAGGGTTGGGGAGGATGTGGAGAAAGGAACTCTCACACTCAGCTGGATGGGAATGTAAAATAATGCAGCTGCTTTGAAAAATAGTCTGGCAGTTTCTCAAAAAGGTAAACAATTCCTTAAGACCCAGCAATTCTACCCAGCCTCTTCAGGCTGCAGCCGCCAGAATGCCGCCAAAATGTGCTTACACAAAAAATTATGTACAAATGTTTAAAGCCAGCATCATTCATAACAGTAAAATGTGCATCAACTGATTAATAAACAGATGCACTATATCCATACAATGGAACATACTCAGCCATACAAAAGGAAAGAAGTACAGACACATGCCACAGTATGGATGAACTTTGTAATCACAATGCTAAGTGAAGGGAAAAAAGTCAGTCATGCAAAACCACATATGACTCCATTAATATGAAATGTCCAGATTAGGCAAATCCATAGAGGCAGAGTGGATTCATGGTTGCTTGGTGGAGAGAGGGAAGGAGGGTGAACAGGGAGCAAAACAAAGTGACTGCTAACAGGTATGGGTTTTATTTTTCCTTGAGGGGTAAAGATTAAAATGTTCTAAAATTGATTCCAATGATGGTTGTACAACTTTGTGACTATTATTAAAAACCACTGATTGTGCAACACAGTACGTGAATTATATCTCAGTAAAGCTGACATTTTTTAAAAGAGCTATCTAGCCACTTGGGTTCAATACCTTCAACTTCCCTTAAGCGGTTTGCCAAATGCCAAACAAAAAACTCAGTATGTCCCCCAGGAAGCCCATGCCACTTCCGCACAGCCTGACTGTTAGATCTGTCTTCTTTATACTGAGTTCAAGCGAGAGTAATGGGAGGAAGAAAGGAAGTGTAATACAGGGGGTTAAAAAGCAACACTGAGGGATGTGGCCAGGTGTCGAGAAACATAATAAAGTTGATTTTAAAGGAGATTATTGGCGTTAATGGGCTTCCCAGGGGGCATTAGTGGTAAAGAACCTGCATGCCAATGCAGGAGACTTAAGAGACGTGGGTTTGATCCCTGGGTCAGGAAGACCCCTGGAGGAGGACATGGCAGCTTATTCCAGTATCCTTGTCTGGAGAATCCCCATGAACAGAGGAGCCTGGAGGGCTACAGTCCATAGAGCTGCACAGAATCGGACATGACTGCAGTGACTCAGCTGCACAAACTGGCGATTACAATTAGACAAACAAGCACTGAAAGGACTTCCCCGGTGGCTAAGACTCCCTGCTTCCACTAGGAGGGGCACAGGTTTGATCCCTGGCAAGGAAACTAAGATCCCTAGGAAAAAACACTGAGAAAGTAGAAATATTATTTTCAAAGGCAGAAGAGGGAATTGACAGCAATGGAAGAGAAAGGCTAGATGGTAAAAACATTTTATGTCCTAGGATAAAACTGTGCATTTTATATTCAATGTAACATTTTACATATTTACTACTGAACACTTAACAATATGCCAGACACTGTGCCAGACACAGATTAAAATAAATAAAAAGAACTTCTGCATTTAAAGAGATTATAGACAAGATGTATAGTTACAGCAACATGGTAACGTACCGTAACTATCAAGTCCAATGGCTTTTACTCAATTCTTACTCGTAAGATTCCTCTGCTACACAAGAAAATAATCACCACAGTCATTCAATAAATAATGGATTAATCTGAACAAATCTCTCAAACTTTCCTGCCTTAACATCTGTGGCATATCACTCTCACTCTCCTGATCTTGGCCCACTGACTTGTCCATCAACCTATTTCTTTCCATCTCTTTCACCTGTTCTTTGATCCTTTCTCAAGATTTAGTTTTTCCTTATTCTTTTTCCTTTGGTAAATTCATTCATTCAATTTCCAAAATGTACAGGCTCTAGTTCCAACCTTTTCTCCAAGCTCTTACCTCTTATCTCTGAATCCCATTAGTGTATGTCCTTTGGTGTATATGTCCTTTGAGTCTATCAACTCAAAGCTGTGAAATGAAACTCATTTTCACCTTTCAAAACCTGCTGTCCTCCTGTATTTTCTTTTCTTTGTAGAGTCAATTAGGCTTTGGATCTATAACCCCTGCCACCTGTAACCAAAGGTACACTTGAGATGGCAAGCTAAGTTCAGAATGCTGAATCTGAAATAGATTTTTCCATAAAGTTAACTGCACTGGCCCACTCTAGTACTCTTGCCTGGAAAATCCCATGGGCGGAGGAGCCTAGTGGGCTGCAGTCCATGGGGTCGCTAAGAGTTGGACACGACTGAGCGACTTCACTTTCACTTTCATGCATTGGATAAGGAAAGGCCAACCCATTTCAGTGTTCTTGCCTGGAGAATCCCACGGACAGGGGAGCCTGGTAGGCTTCCGTCTATGGGGTCGCACAGAGTCTATGGGGACATGACTGAAGCGACTTAGCAGCAGTAGCAGCAATCTGACCTCTTGGATCTTGCTACCACCATATTTCTTAGAACTGAACAGCCCAGGATGCCTAAAAAGTCAATGGCAAGCAAACACTTGGAGATGTCTGGTTGAAATGATTTTTTAAGAAAAAATTTTAAAGAAAAGACCCCAAGTATACAAAAAAAAACTATAGATGATAATACATGAGCACTTGTATCACTACCTACCACCAGATGTTAAGTGGAGTCCCTGTGTCTCTTCCTCCCACCCTCGCTGAGAGCCACATCTGAGTTTAGTTCTTATTATCAGAATGTATGCTTTTAGGCTTCACTATGCAAGCATATATCCATGAACAACATACAATATTGTCTGAGTATTTTAAAACTTTATATGATGAATGGATGGTGTAGTATAACACTGTGAACAGTATACCTAATGGCTGAAATGATAAATGTCATGTTAAATGTCATGTATATTTTAACAACTAAAAAAAACTTTATATTACAGTATCACACTGTACTGATGTTTCTGCAACTCTTCTGTTTTTGCTTTTTCTGGGTGAGGATTAATATTTTGACCTAGAAATGTAACCAGATTGATACATGTAGCTCTAGTTCATTCACTCAAACTGCTTTAGAGCATCTCCTTATATATCTATATCACAATTTTGCACTATTATAAATGTTACAAAATATTAAATATTACTTTACCACTACATTATAGAAGGATTTGTGTGTTTTAAAAGTATAGTTGGTTTATAATGTCATGTTAGTTTCAGATATACAGCACAGTGAATCAGTTTCATATGTGTATATATGTATATAAACACATATACACACACACTGTCATATTTTTCCTTATAGGTTATTACAAAATATTGAGTATAGTTCCCTGTGCTATATAGTAGGTCCTTGTTGGTTATTTTATATATAGTAGTGTGCATATATTATTCTCATGTATATGGCAATATATATACAATGAAGTATTACTTGGCCATAAAAAGGAATGAAATAATGCCATTTTTAGCAACATGGATAAACTTAGAGATTATCACACTAAGTGAAAAAGCTAGACAAAGACAAATACCATATGATATCAGTTATATATGGAATCTTTAAAGAAGATACAAATGAATTTATCTACAAAACAGAAAGTCACACATAGGAAAATTTATGGTTACCAAAGGGGAAAGGGAAGAGAGGAGGGATAAATTAGGAAGCTGGGGTTTGTGATTTAAAAAAAAAAGCTTTAAAACAAACAGCTAGAGAGATCAGAACATTAAAGATGTTAGAACATTAAAATTGCAGACCTTCCAAAATAGAAAACAGCTGTGTTTCCTATCTCTATATGTACTTAAGTACTATATAAAGTGGACTTGACTAAATCCCAATTGTTTATTGAAAGCTTTCCTCATATTTAGGTTTATTTAATTATTAAAATTTCACTTAGCAAATCATTTAAGCTTGACTAAAAACTTAATGGATTTTACAGAGTGAAGCTCTACTTTCCCTTGTTAATAACCAGCCCCACTGCTAAAAACAAAAACAGAAACTCTAGCACTGTTAACAAAAGAGCTTTCTGAAAGCAACATTAAACCATCTGCAGCATTTCATTCTCGGGCAAATAAATCAATAAAGAACTGGATGTGTTTGTATTTCTGATTACCACAATATAAGAAAGGTCTTAATGGGCAGTCCTTTAAGATATGAAAGTACTCTATCAGATCTAGGCCCTTAAATCTATTTCTCACTTCTACTGTATAAATACAAGGGATTTGATTTAGATCATACCTGAATGGTCTAGCGGTTTTCCCTACTTTCTTCAATTTGAGTCTGAACTTGTTGATAAGCAGTTCATGATCTGAGCCACAGTCAGCTCCTGGTCTTGTTTTCATCGACTGTATAGAGCTTCTCCATCTTTGGCTGCAAAGAATATAATCAATCTGATTTCTATGTTGACCATCTGGTGATGTCCATGTGTAGAGTCTTCTCTTGTGTTGTGGGAAGAGGTTGTTTGCTATGACCAGTGCATTTTCTTGGCAAAACTCTATTAGTCTTTGCCCTGCTTCATTCTGCATTCCAAGGCCAAATTTGCCTGTTACTCCAGGTGTTTCTTGACTCCCTACTTTAGCATTCCAGTCCCCTATAATGAAAGGGACATCTTTTTTGGGTGTTAGTTCTAAAAGGTCTTGTAGGTCTTCATAAAACCTTTCAACTTCAGCTTCTTCAGCATTACTGGTTGGGGTATAGACTTGGATAACTGTGATATGGAATGCTTTGCCTTGGAGACCAGCAGAGATTATTCTGTCATTTTTGAGGTTGCATCCAAGTACTGCATTTCGAATTCTTTTGTTGACCATAATGGCTATTCCTGCCCTCAGTAGTAGATATAATGGTCATCTGAGTTAAATTCACCCATTCCAGTCCATTTTAGTTCACTGATTCCTAGAATGTCGACGTTCACCCTTGCCATCACTTGTTTGACCACTTCCAATTTGCCTTGATTCATGGACCTGATATTCCAGGTTCCTATGCAATATTGCTCTTTACAGCATCAGATCTTGCTTCTATCACCAGTCACATGCACAACTGAGTATTGTTTTTGCTTTGGTTCCATCCCTTCATTCTTTCTGGAGTTATTTCTCCACTGATCTCCAGTAGCATATCGGGCACCTACTGACCTGGTGAGTTCCTCTTTTGGTATCCTATCATTTTGCCTTTTCATGCTGTTCATGGGGTTCTCAAAGCAAGAATACTGAAGTGGTTTGCCATTCCCTTCTCCAGTGGACCACGTTCTGTCAGCCCTCTCCACCATGACCTGCCAGTCTTGGGTTGCCCCGCAGGCATGGCTTGGTTTCATTGAGTTAGACAAGGCTGTGGTCCTAGTGTGATTAGATTGAGTAGTTTCTGTGAGTATGGTTTCAGTGTGTCTGCCCTCTGATGCCCTCTTGCAACACCTACCACCTTACTTGGGTTTCTCTTACCTTGAGCGTGGGGTATCTTTTCACCACTGCTCCAGCAAAGCACAGCTGCTGTTTCTTACCTTGAACGAGGGCTATCTCCTTACCGCCACCTTCCTGACCTTCAATGTGGGATAGCTCCTCTAGGCCCTCCTGCTCCTGTGCAGCCACCGCTCCTCGGGTTGATCCTCCCGGCTGCCAGCTCTGGCCTCGGGAGTGGGTGGCTCCTTTCAGCTGCCACCCCTGGCCTCAGGCTTGAGCTCGGGGTGGCTCCTCAGGGTTAACGCCCCTGGCCTCGGGGGCGAGGCTCCTCCCAGCTGCCGCCCCTAGCCTCGGGCTCAAGGTGTCTCCTCAGCGTCACCGCCCCTGGCCTCCAGCGCGAAGTGGCTTCTTCTGGCCGCCCCTGATCTCGGACGCGGGGTGTCACCCCCCAGCCGCCCCTGGATGCAGGGTGTTTCCCCCCGGCCGCCCGTGGCCTTGGACACAGGGTAGCTCCACCCAGCCGCCGCCCTGACCTGGGACGAAGGGTGCCTCCTCCCAGCCGCCACTAGCCTTGGACACGGGATATCTTCCCCCGGTCGCCCGTGGCCTTGGACATGGGATAGCTCCTCCCGGCAGCGGCTTCTGACCTCGGACGTGGAGTGCCTCCTCCCTGCTGCCACTGACCTCTGACACGCGGTAGCTCCTCTCGGCCGTTCCTGCGCCGTCGCAGCCTGGTACTCTAGGCTGCTGCCCATGACTTCGTACGTGGGGTAGCTCCTCTCGGCCACGCTTAGTGCGCAGGCCCAGCTCTCCAAGCCGTCTGCGCTTAGTGCCCCCGCCCGCCTCTCGCAGCCATCTGCGCTTAGTGCAGTACTTGGATGCAATCTCAAAAACGACAGAATGATCTCTGTTCGTTTCCAAGGCAAACCATTCAATATCACAGTTATCCAAGTCTATGCCCCAACCAGTAACACTGAAGAAGCCGAAGTTGAACGGTTTTATGAAGACCTACAAGACCTTTTAGAACTAACACCCCAAAAAGATGTCCTTTTCATTATAGGGGACTGGAATGCTCAAGTAGAAAGTCAACAAACACCTGGAGCAACAGGCAAATTTGGCCTTGGAATGCAGATTGAAGCAGGGCAAAGACTAGTAGAGTTTTGCCAAGAAAATGCACTGGTCATAGCAAACACAACACAAGAGAAGACTCTACACATGGACATCACCAGATGGTTAACACCGAAATGAGATCGATTATATTCTATGCAGCCAAAGATAGAGAAGCTCTATACAATCAACAAAAACAAGACCAGGAGCTGACTGTGGCTCAGATCATGAACTCCTTACTGCCAAATTCAGACTTAAATTGAAGACAGTAGGGAAAACCGCTAGACCATCCAGGTATGACCCAAATCAAATCCCTTATGATTATACAGTGGAAGTGAAAAATAGATTTAAGGGCCTAGATCGGATACATAGAATGCCTGATGAACTATGGAATGAGGTTCGTGACACTACAGGAGACAGGGATCAAGACCATCCCCATGGAAAAGAAATGCAAAAAAGCAAAATGGCTGTCTGGGGAGGCCTTACAAATAGCTGTGAAAAGAAGAGTGGCAAAAAGCAAAGGAAAAAAGGAAAGATATAAGCATCTGAATGCAGAGTTCCAAAGAATAGCAAGAAGAGATAAGAAAGCCTTC
>SJYC01008533.1:0-14184 GCA_006408675.1 Madoqua kirkii
ATATGTGAATTTTAACTAGCAATAACAAAAATAATATACTGTAGTAAATGACAGTATTCAAAGTATTAATTCTTGAAAATAAATTTGTTTAAAATTTCATGGTCATTTACTCAATGAAGCTGGCAACAAATTGAAACCTATGTTAACACTAAGAAAATTGTATTGCTACAGGGAACCACTCATCTTTTGTTCTGATATGTCCATCAGGGAACATTTTATTTTATGTTCTTTTCTTTTAAGACTAGTTTCTCACTGTGAGCTTAAAAGCATCCATTAAACTCAACAGGAATAAATGGTTTAAAAATTTTTAAAAAGTCACTTTTTGCCTTCAAACTGCTATGGCAAAAAGCTGTCAGAGCAAACACCTCTGTTGCCATGACAAAAGAGTTACATGCAGGGGAAATAAAAAATCTAAGAGTGTGTACATGTGTAAATATAGATAAAAGTTGATAAGGACAAAAAAATTAATGACACCATAAATCAGTTTTGGGGGCTTTAAAATAAATCATAATAAAAAAGAGACAAGGAAAGAAATACAGTATAACCATGACTTAGTTTAATTTTTAGTTTAGTTCAGTCCCTCCATCATGTCCAACTCTTTGCGACCCCCTGGACTGCAGCACACCAGGCCTCCCTGTCCATAACCAACTCCTGGAGTTTACTCAAATTCATGTCCATTGAGTTGTTTATGCCATCAAACCGTCTCATCCTCTGTTGTCCCCGTCTCCTCCTGCCCATGGTTTAAAAATTTTTAAAAAGTCACTTTTTGCCTTCAAACTGCTATGGCAAAAAGCTGTCAGAGCAAACACCTCTGTTGCCATGACAAAAGAGTTACATGCAGGGGAAATAAAAAATCTAAGAGTGTGTACATGTGTAAATATAGATAAAAGTTGATAAGGACAAAAAAATTAATGACACCATAAATCAGTTTTGGGGGCTTTAAAATAAATCATAATAAAAAAGAGACAAGGAAAGAAATACAGTATAACCATGACTTAGTTTAATTTTTAGTTTAGTTCAGTCCCTCCATCATGTCCAACTCTTTGCGACCCCCTGGACTGCAGCACACCAGGCCTCCCTGTCCATAACCAACTCCTGGAGTTTACTCAAATTCATGTCCATTGAGTTGTTTATGCCATCAAACCGTCTCATCCTCTGTTGTCCCCGTCTCCTCCTGCCCTCAGTCTTTCCCAGCATCAAGGTCTTTTCAAATGAGTCAGTTCTTTGCATCAGGTGGCCAAAGTATTGGAGTTTCAGTTTCATCATTAGTCCTTCCAATGAACACCTAGGACTAATATCCTTTAGGATGGACTAGTTGGATTTCCTAGCAGTCCAAGGGACTCTCAACAGTCTTATTCAACATAACATTTCAAAAACACCAATTCTTCTGTGTTCAGCTTTCTTTATAGTTCAACTCTCAAATCCATACATGAATACTGGAAAACCATAACCTTCACTAGACGGACCTTTGTTGGCAAAGTAATGTCTCTGCTTTTTAATACGCTGTCTAGGTTGGTCATAACTTTTCTTGCATGGAGTAAGTTTCTTTTTATTACATGGCTGCAGTCACCATCTGCAGTAATTTTGGACCTCCCAAAATAAATTCTGCCACTGTTTCCTCTGTTTCTCTATTTGCCATGAAGAGATGGCACCAGATGCAAGGATCTTAGTTTTCTGAATGTTGAGATTTAAGCCAACTTTTCTGCTCTCCTCTTTGACTTTCATCAAAAGGATCTTTAGTTCTTCTTCACTTCCTGCCATAAGGGTGGTGTCATCTGCATATCTGAGGTTACTGATATTTCTCCCAGCAATCTTGATTCCAGCTTGTGCTTCATCCAGCCCAGCATTTCTCATGATGTACTCTGCAAATAAGTTAACAAGGTGACAAGATACAGCTTTGACGTACTCCTTTTCTTATTTGGAACCAGTCTGTTTTTCCATGCTCTGTTTTATCTGTTGCTTCCTGACCTGCATACAGGTTTTTCAAGAGGTAGGTCAGGTGGTCTGGTGTTTCCATCTCTTTCAGAATTTTCAGTTTATAGTGATCCACACAGTCAAAGGCTTTGGCATAATCAATAAAGCAGAAATAAAAGTCTTCTGGAACTATCTTGCTTTTTCTATGATCCAGCAGATGCAATTTGATCTCTGGTTCTTCTGCCTTTTCTAAATCTAGCTTAAATATCTGGAAGTTCACCAGTAACATATTGCTGAAGCTTGGCTTGGAGAATTTTGAGCATTACATTGCTACTGTGTGAGATGAATGCAATTGTGTGGTAGTATGAGCATTCTTTGGCATTGCCTTTCTTAGGGATTGGAATATAAAACTGACCTTTTCCAGTCCTGTAGCCACTGCTCAGTTTGCCATATTTGCTGACATATTGAGAGCAGCACTTTCACAGCACCATCTTTCAGGATTTGAAATAACTCAATTGCAATTCCAAAACCTCTACGAGCTTTGTTTGTAGTGGTTTTTCCTATGGCCCACTTGACTTCACATCCCAGGATGTCTGGCTCTAGGTGAGTGTGAATGATCACAGCACTGTGATTATCTGGGTCCTGAAGATCTTTTCTGTACAGTTCCTCTGTGTGTTCTTGTCACTTCTTCTTAATATTTTCTGTTTTTGTTAGGTTCATACCATTTCTGTCCTTTATTGAGCCCATCTTTGCATGAAATGTTCCCTTTCTATCTCTAATTTTCTTGAAAAAATCTCTAGTCTTTCCTATACTATTGTTTTCCTCTGTTTCTTTGCACTGATCACTGAGAAAGGCTTTCTTATCTCTCCTTATTATTCTTTGGAACTCTGCTTTCAAATGGGTATATCTTTCATTTTCTCCTTTGCTTTTCACTTCCCTTTTTCTCATATCTTTTGTAAGGCCTCCTAAGACAGTCATTTCACTTTTTTGCATTTCATATTTTTGGGATGGTCTTACTCCCTGTCTCCTGTACAATGTTGTGAACCTCCGTCCATAGTTCATCAGGTACTCTATCTATCAGATCTAGTCACTTAAATGTTATTTTCACTTCTACTGTATAATTATTAGGGATTTGATTTAGGTCATACCTGGATGGCCTAGTGGTTTTTCCTACTTTCTTCAATTTAAGTATGAATTTGGCAATAAGGAGTTCATGATCTGAGCCACAGTCAGCTCCTGGTCTTGTTTTCGTTGACTGTATACAGCTTCTCCATCTTTGGCTGCAAAGAATATAATCAATCTGATTTTGGTGTTGACCATCTGGTGATGTCCATGTGTAGAGTCTTCCCGTGTTGTTGGAAGAGGGTGTTTGCTATGACATGTGCATTCTCTTGGCAGAACTCTATTAGTCTTTGCCCTGCTTCATGCCGTATTCCAAGACCAAGTTTGTGTGTTTGTTACTCCAGGTGTTTCTTGACTTCCTACTTTTGCATTCCAGTCCCCTCTAATGAAAAGGACATCTTTTTTGGGTGTTAATTCTAGAACGTCTTGTAGGTCTTCATAGAACCATTCAACTTCAGCTTCTTCAGGGTTACTGGTTGGGGCATTGGCTTGGATTACCTTGATATTGAATGGCTTGCCTTGGAAATAAACAGAGATCATTCTGTCATTTTTGAAACTGCATTCAAGTACCTGAATTTTGGGCTCTGTTTTGAGTGTGATGACTACTCCATTTCTTCTAAGAGCTTCTTTTTCACAGTAGTAGATATAATGGTCATCTGAGTTAAATTCATCCATTCCAGTCTATTTCAGTTTGCTTATTCCTAAACTGTCAACGTTCACTCTTGCCGTCTCCTGTTTGACCACTTCCAATTTGCCTTGATTCATGGACCTAACATTCCAGTTTTCTATGCAATATTGCTCTTTATAACCTTGGACCTTGCTTCTATCACCAGTCACATCCACAACTGGGTGTTGTTTTTGCTTGTATCTGTCTCTTCATTCTTTCTGGAGTTATTTCTCCACTGATCTCCAGTAGCCTATTGGGCACCTACCAACCTGGAGAGTTCATCTTTCAGTGTCCTATCTATTTGCCTTTCCATACTGGTCATGGGGTTCTCAAAGCAGAAATGCTGAAGTAGTTTGCCATTCCTTTCTCCAGTGGACCACATTTTGTCAGAACTCTCCACCATCACCCGTCCATCTTCAGTTATCCTACACAGCATGGCTCATAGTTTCATTGGCCTTTATGCTTCTCGGCCTTTTGGCGAAGTTCAAGTGTGTAATCATGGTTAGAACATGATTAAATTATAGAAATTTGTCAAAGTAAGTATCTGAATACATCAGGTGTCTTTCTTATATTGGGTCCTTTGTGGTTTTCAGATCACCAAGATAGAGAACACATGATTACGAACATCGCAGTGGTTCTCAGTGGTCAGGATCCTCCTCTCTCTTAAACTCTTATTTCCATAAAGAGACATTTTGTTTGAAACAATTCCACTGGCCTCTATTTCCATGCATCACTCACTTGGAAAGAGAACAGAGACAAAGAAATAATTTACCTGATTATTTCCTTTGGAGAAAGGAAATAAGCTCAGTCTCCTTCTTCTTATGTGCCAGTTTGAAGACAAGGTATAATCTGGTGCAGTATTTACAGTATAGTAAGCTCAGTAAGGTAAACTTTGTCTTGAAGTTCAGAATTTCTTGTCTCTGATTCTATTATGATGAAGAGTAGAGAGGAGAATATTAGAAAAACAGTTTGGCTGTAAATCCAAAACCACATTGCCTTATCATTAACATGATAATATTTTAACCTCTGTCTGACTCTTGTTTCTTTCAAATGGTATTGAAATTTGGTGGGCAAGAGAGGAAATTTTTTTTAATATCTCTGTAAACTGGCACTATTTGGGTTAGCTATATGTGTCACAGTTTGAGTTCAATGGTTTATAGAAATTCTCTCATACTTCTAAATACATTTCTTAGGTAAACTATAATTGTCCTTGTTTTACAGATCAGAAACTTGAGACTCAAAGAGATTATACAATACACTCAAAGTTGCATGACTATAAACTGATGGAACCAAACTTAACTGTCTCCAAAGCCTGCACTCTTATTTATTATAGTATAGATGCTAGGCAATGTGTAAAATTATTAATATTTCTGGAGGGAGAGAAAGAGGAATTTTTCATTATTCTATTTAATATTTTATATGCAATAATTTTTTTCTATTTCTGGGTCAAATTATACTAGATATGCGGTTTCCTAATAAGAAGAGGAGAGACCTTCCTTCAAGTCCCTGTATCCTGTCTTTATAGAACACCTCACCTGTCTCTTGTCTTCTTATGTATGATAGAAGTGATACTTAGAGTAGCCTATGGAGACTGTTTCAAAGAATGAAAGCAAACTTAAAAGCAACAATAGTCATTGTAGGTAGAGTGATGTGATGGGCAATATTGAATTGGTGACTAACTTTCTTATCCTCTATTCATGAAAGTCTATCAAGAATGTAAACTACAGCCTGCCCTTTTATTACAAAAGCAGACAAAGAAAAAAAATGAACATTGGGTGGAATTATTTATCCAATCACAAATAAGGGCACTAGACTAAAAAAAAGGTTTTTTTTTTTCATGAAATTCTTAAACTGAAGTGTCATCCTAATTCTCCTGCATAAAATATGCATACAGAAGCAGTACTGTGATCCTTCCTGACAAATCAAATGAACTACATGACAGTCTTCATATCTTTACAAGAAGCAAGTCCTAGTCATTAGCTTGATGCTATTGTACTAGCCAGACAATTTATTTTCAAGCACTTGTCAGTAGAAAAAAAAAATTACATTTTCTAGGCACTCACAATGGCACTGACATTTACTCAGAGTAAATCTAACATGGATTGGCTCAGCACAGCTCAGGATGACAGACATGACATTTACTACTGCTATACTTTAACCAATATGTGAAGATAAGGTTTTGGATGTCCCACGAAACTGATGAAATATAATATCAAATACAATGGATAGTCTGTTTATCTCTATGATAAGTTTTAAGAAGAAATAAATTAAAGGTCTGTCTGTTGGTGTACTGTGGGAGAGAAAACTAAGTGAACAGAAATATATTTTCATCCAGTTACTTGAGATATTTCAACTTATTGATGTTTATACTTTTCACATCCATAAATTTGTTATACTGAAGCAAGCTATTTCTCACTTCCATGTGTTCTTCAAACATTCTTTACTGTTTCACAGTCAATAGGGAAAGAAAGGCTCATTCTTATGTGCCTACATAAGAATGAAGTTGTCTCTCACTGTACCTTTCTCACTCTCTCCCTTTAAAAATACACATATCTATAATATAAGTATTATAAATAAACATTCTTATATGTAAAACAAATATATGATTCAAAGTTTCCTTTGCACTTATTCCATAAAATTCCATTCACAATATCATTCATTTCTTTTTGAAAGATATATCTATATATATATACATATATTTTTTCATTTCTTAAAAATTAAACTATTTTGCTGAAAACATCATGCACTTAAAATGTAGTATGGGTTACATGAGATGTGTATAAGAGACAGGAATACATCAGGTGTCTTTCTTATATTGGGTCCTTTGTGGTTTTCAGATCACCAAGATAGAGAACACATGATTACGAACATCGCAGTGGTTCTCAGTGGTCAGGATCCTCCTCTCTCTTAAACTCTTATTTCCATAAAGAGACATTTTGTTTGAAACAATTCCACTGGCCTCTATTTCCATGCATCACTCACTTGGAAAGAGAACAGAGACAAAGAAATAATTTACCTGATTATTTCCTTTGGAGAAAGGAAATAAGCTCAGTCTCCTTCTTCTTATGTGCCAGTTTGAAGACAAGGTATAATCTGGTGCAGTATTTACAGTATAGTAAGCTCAGTAAGGTAAACTTTGTCTTGAAGTTCAGAATTTCTTGTCTCTGATTCTATTATGATGAAGAGTAGAGAGGAGAATATTAGAAAAACAGTTTGGCTGTAAATCCAAAACCACATTGCCTTATCATTAACATGATAATATTTTAACCTCTGTCTGACTCTTGTTTCTTTCAAATGGTATTGAAATTTGGTGGGCAAGAGAGGAAATTTTTTTTAATATCTCTGTAAACTGGCACTATTTGGGTTAGCTATATGTGTCACAGTTTGAGTTCAATGGTTTATAGAAATTCTCTCATACTTCTAAATACATTTCTTAGGTAAACTATAATTGTCCTTGTTTTACAGATCAGAAACTTGAGACTCAAAGAGATTATACAATACACTCAAAGTTGCATGACTATAAACTGATGGAACCAAACTTAACTGTCTCCAAAGCCTGCACTCTTATTTATTATAGTATAGATGCTAGGCAATGTGTAAAATTATTAATATTTCTGGAGGGAGAGAAAGAGGAATTTTTCATTATTCTATTTAATATTTTATATGCAATAATTTTTTTCTATTTCTGGGTCAAATTATACTAGATATGCGGTTTCCTAATAAGAAGAGGAGAGACCTTCCTTCAAGTCCCTGTATCCTGTCTTTATAGAACACCTCACCTGTCTCTTGTCTTCTTATGTATGATAGAAGTGATACTTAGAGTAGCCTATGGAGACTGTTTCAAAGAATGAAAGCAAACTTAAAAGCAACAATAGTCATTGTAGGTAGAGTGATGTGATGGGCAATATTGAATTGGTGACTAACTTTCTTATCCTCTATTCATGAAAGTCTATCAAGAATGTAAACTACAGCCTGCCCTTTTATTACAAAAGCAGACAAAGAAAAAAATGAACATTGGGTGGAATTATTTATCCAATCACAAATAAGGGCACTAGACTAAAAAAAAGGTTTTTTTTTTTCATGAAATTCTTAAACTGAAGTGTCATCCTAATTCTCCTGCATAAAATATGCATACAGAAGCAGTACTGTGATCCTTCCTGACAAATCAAATGAACTACATGACAGTCTTCATATCTTTACAAGAAGCAAGTCCTAGTCATTAGCTTGATGCTATTGTACTAGCCAGACAATTTATTTTCAAGCACTTGTCAGTAGAAAAAAAAAATTACATTTTCTAGGCACTCACAATGGCACTGACATTTACTCAGAGTAAATCTAACATGGATTGGCTCAGCACAGCTCAGGATGACAGACATGACATTTACTACTGCTATACTTTAACCAATATGTGAAGATAAGGTTTTGGATGTCCCACGAAACTGATGAAATATAATATCAAATACAATGGATAGTCTGTTTATCTCTATGATAAGTTTTAAGAAGAAATAAATTAAAGGTCTGTCTGTTGGTGTACTGTGGGAGAGAAAACTAAGTGAACAGAAATATATTTTCATCCAGTTACTTGAGATATTTCAACTTATTGATGTTTATACTTTTCACATCCATAAATTTGTTATACTGAAGCAAGCTATTTCTCACTTCCATGTGTTCTTCAAACATTCTTTACTGTTTCACAGTCAATAGGGAAAGAAAGGCTCATTCTTATGTGCCTACATAAGAATGAAGTTGTCTCTCACTGTACCTTTCTCACTCTCTCCCTTTAAAAATACACATATCTATAATATAAGTATTATAAATAAACATTCTTATATGTAAAACAAATATATGATTCAAAGTTTCCTTTGCACTTATTCCATAAAATTCCATTCACAATATCATTCATTTCTTTTTGAAAGATATATCTATATATATATACATATATTTTTTCATTTCTTAAAAATTAAACTATTTTGCTGAAAACATCATGCACTTAAAATGTAGTATGGGTTACATGAGATGTGTATAAGAGACAGGAATACATCAGGTGTCTTTCTTATATTGGGTCCTTTGTGGTTTTCAGATCACCAAGATAGAGAACACATGATTACGAACATCGCAGTGGTTCTCAGTGGTCAGGATCCTCCTCTCTCTTAAACTCTTATTTCCATAAAGAGACATTTTGTTTGAAACAATTCCACTGGCCTCTATTTCCATGCATCACTCACTTGGAAAGAGAACAGAGACAAAGAAATAATTTACCTGATTATTTCCTTTGGAGAAAGGAAATAAGCTCAGTCTCCTTCTTCTTATGTGCCAGTTTGAAGACAAGGTATAATCTGGTGCAGTATTTACAGTATAGTAAGCTCAGTAAGGTAAACTTTGTCTTGAAGTTCAGAATTTCTTGTCTCTGATTCTATTATGATGAAGAGTAGAGAGGAGAATATTAGAAAAACAGTTTGGCTGTAAATCCAAAACCACATTGCCTTATCATTAACATGATAATATTTTAACCTCTGTCTGACTCTTGTTTCTTTCAAATGGTATTGAAATTTGGTGGGCAAGAGAGGAAATTTTTTTTAATATCTCAACAATTTTATACTTTTTCATAAAGAACTCTTTTTATTTTTCTTACAATTGAGATGATAGCATGTCTCTCAGTTCTCAGCTGCCTCTGAAAATTCCCACTCTCATTGTCACTAATGATCTATATTTACCTTTGCATCTCACGTTTTACTGAAATAAAGCCAAAATAAATGTCTTTGTTCCAAGCTACTCAGAAGCTGTGGACTTATTCCATGAGGATATCAGCAAACAAAGACATTATTCCAGTAATCTTAAATGTGTTGACTAAATAAGAGTGCTTTTCTGTCTAGATTCATTAAGTATGTTAACAATAGTCCTTGAAATATGTTCTTGAATATTTGAGGCCAAGGACATATCCTTGAGTGTGAAGTCAAGTGGGCCTTAGGAAGCATTACTACTAAAAAAGCTAGTGTTGGTGATGGAATTCCAGCTAAGCTATTTCAAACCATAAAAGATGATGCTGTGAAAGTGGTGCACTCAATATGCCAAAACATTTGGGAAACTCAGCAGTAGCCACAAGATTGGAAAAGGTCAGTTTTCATTTCAATCCCAAAGAAAGGCAATGCCAAAGAATGCTCAAATTACCGCACAATTGCACTCATTTCACACGCTAAGAGTTGGACACGACTGAGCAACTTCACTTTCACTTTTCACTTCCATGCATTGGAGAAGGAAATGGCAACCTACTCCAGTATTCTTGCCTGGAGAATCCCAGGAACAGTGGAGCCTGTTGGGCTACCGTCTATGAGGTTGCACAGAGTCAGACACAACTGACGCAACTTAGCAGCATCAGCAGCACACGCTAGTAAAGTAATGCTCAAAATCCTCCAAGCTAGGCTTTAACAGTACATGAACCAAGAACTGCTGGATGGTCAAGCTGGATTTCAAAAAGGCAGAAGAACCAGACATCAAATTGCCAACATCTGTTGGATCATAGAAAAAGCAAGAGAATTTAAAAAAAAAAATCTACTTCTGCTTCATTGACTATGCTAAAGCCTTTGACTGTGTGGTTCACAACAAATTGTGAAAAATACTTCAAGAGATGGTAATACCAGACCACCTTACCTGCTTCTTGAGAAATCGGTATGCAGTTTAAGAAGCAACAGCTAGAACTAGATATGTAACTGTGGACTCATTTCAAATTGGGAAAGGAGTACATCAAGGCTGTATCTTGTCATCCTGTTTATTTAACTTCAATTCAGAATACAGCAAAATGCCAGGCTGGATGAAGCACAAGCTGGAATTAATATTGCTGGGAGAAATATCAATAACCTCAGATATGCAGATGACATCACCTTTATGGTAGAAAGCAAAGAGGAACTGAAGAGCCTCTTGATGAAAGTGAAAGAGGAGAGTGAAACAAACTGGTTTAAAACTCAACATTTAAAAAATGAAGATCACGTCATCTGGTCCCATCATTTCATGGCAAATAGATGTGGAAACAATGGAAACAGTGAGAGACTTTATTTTCTTGGGCTCTAAAGTCATTGTGGATGGTGACTACATCCATGAAGTTAAAAGATACTTGATCCTTAGAAGAAAAACTATGACCACAATAGACAGCATATTATAAAGCAAAGACATTACCCTGCAAACAAAGGTCCAACTAGGCAAAGCTCTGGTCTTTCCCATGGTCATATACAAATGTCACAGTTAGAACATAAATTAGCCTGATAATTGATGGTTTTGACCTATGGTGCTAGAGAAGACTCTTGAGAGGCCCTTGGACAGCAGGGAGATCCAACCAGTTAATCCTAAAGAAATTCAAATCTGAATAGTCTTTGGAAGGACTGGTGCTGAAGTTGAAGCTCCAATACTTTGGCCACCCAATGCGAAGAGTCAGTTCACTGAAAAATACCCTGATATTGGGAAAGATTGAGGGCAGAAGGAGATGGGGCAACAGAGGATGAGTTGATTGGATGGCATCGTTGACTCAATGGACATGAGTTTGAGCAAAGTCCAAGAGATAGTGAAGGACAGGGAAGCCTAGAGTGCTGCAGTCCATGGCTTGTAAAGAGTTGGACATGACTGACAAAACAACAAATGTCTACCCAAAATGTCTACTTCAAAAGTCAGAAAACTAGGATGAGTTCTTCTCATGGGTAGTAGTAGGTGCATCCAGTAGGGAAGGTATTTGTCTCAATTTTTAAGGATATCTTTTGGCTGAAATTTATTTTGTAGTTTTTATGTGTTCATTTCCATTTCATATTTTAATTGTATATTTAAACATATGAATTAGGTAAGATGTGGAAAAAATTGGGCCTCATCTTTATTAACACATGCATCTTAGAATAACTGAAGAAAGACTATGTGTTTTCAAGGTTACTCCTTAACCTTTCACCCAGTATACAGGATTATTTAGTTTTACCTTTTTCTACCATATGCTTCCCTGGTGGTTCAGACTGTAAAGATCTGCCTACAATACAAGAGACCCAGGTTTGATCTCTGAGTCAGGAAGATCCTTCTCTACCATAACCTTATAAAGAGCACACAAAAAATTCACTAAAAAGATTTGTGTCAGTTGTTTAACCTCATAATTCTTTTAGTACACCTCAGCTTTATTCTTCTGAGCACACAGGAGTCTAGAATTGTTATTTGGCTTTATCTCTTTGCCTGCAGTGTATAAGTAATAATTTTCTCTATCATTTGCTTATCTATGCTTCCTAATTCTTAAATCATCTCATTGTTTTAGTTAATAAGGAATTCAAATTATTCATACATGTGATTTGCTAATAATATAACAAAACATCCAAACAAGCACAAATTAGCATTCTGTGACATCTAAATAGATGGTGCCTACAAAGCAAACACTTGCAAGTCACCTGGGCCACAGTGACTCCTGTGACTGAATTGAAAATTAGGAATAAACCGAGCCAAAATATCTGCATTCTGAACTGGTTGGCTGAAGTTGATAGACTGAAGATAGTAAATATGCTTCATCTTACATGTCAACTCTGATCATCTGATTGTGGATGCCTGGTGTGCTGTGCAGAAAAGAAATGTATACCAATCCTCACCAGGAAAGAACATAATAGTTGAGTTGATGGGGCTATGGCTCTGGGTATGAAGTGTTAGGAAACCTGAAAAATAGTTGCTACTTCTAAGCTAGGCATAAGTTACAGATAAACAAATTTCCTTATATAAGCAAAGTCAGAGTCATGATTTCTGATAGTGTGTATGCATGCATGGGTGCACATGTGTGAGTGTTCTACCATTTTTAAGTTTAGGAAAAAGTTGTATTTCTTTATTTTACATTGTTTCCATTTGATTATTGGAAATAATATTGCATTTGAATCTTTATGATTTATGTTCAAATGCATGCACATACATACATTTAATAGCAAAAGAACATTAATCACAAAAGTGTTCAGACTATATCCTTAAAACTTATGAAGAAAAAAGGTAACTTCCATGTAGCAGCATGTTTGCTAAGTATCTTATTCTTTAACTAGAAACTCCATCTAGTAACTATGATCTTTCTTCTGCCACACTCACCTCCACCTCATTGTTAAAGAAGAAATCAGTAGATTTGGAGGAGGTAAGAGAAAGAGAGATTAAATTTCCAATATCTACTGGATCATCAAAAAAGCAAGAGAGTTCCAGAAAAACATATATTTCTGCTTTATTGACAACACCAAAGCCTTTAACTATGTGTATCACAACAAGCAGTGGAAAATTATTCAAGAGCTGGGAATAGAGACCACCTTACCTGTCTTCTGAGAAATCTGTATGCAGGTCAAGAAGCAACAGTTAGAACTGGACATGGACAGGTTCCATGTAAAGGAATTGGAAAGACTGGCTCCAAATTGGGAAAGGAATATGTAAAGGCTGTATCTTGTCACCTGCTTATTTAACTTCTATGCAGAGTATATTATGCGAAATGCCTGGATGAAGCATGGATGAATGCTAAGTATTCAGGATGAATATCTGGATGAAGGTTGGATGAAGCACAAGCTGGAATCAAGATCACTGGAAGATGTATCAATAACCTCAAATATGCAGATGACATCACCCTTATGACAGAACTTCTTGATGAAAATGAAAAAGAGTGTGAAAAAGGTTGGCTTAAAACTCAACACTCAGAAAACTCAGATCATGGCATCTGGTCCCATCACTTCATGTCAAATAGATGGGGAAACAATGGATATAGTGACAGACTATATTTTATTTGGTTCCAGTATCACTGCAAATGGTGACTGCAGCAATGAAATTAAAAGATGCTTGCTCCTTGCAAGAAAATCTATGACCAACCTAGAAGAAAGGAAGAAAGAAGGACTTCCCTGGTGACTCAGAGGTTAAAGCATCTGCCTATAATGTGGGAGATCTGATTTGATCCCTGGGTTGGGAAGATCCTCTGGAGAAGAAAATGGCAAAATGGATATAGTGACAGACTATATTTTATTTGGTTCCAGTATCACTGCAAATGGTGACTGCAGCAATGAAATTAAAAGATGCTTGCTCCTTGCAAGAAAATCTATGACCAACCTAGAAGAAAGGAAGAAAGAAGGACTTCCCTGGTGACTCAGAGGTTAAAGCATCTGCCTATAATGTGGGAGATCTGATTTGATCCCTGGGTTGGGAAGATCCTCTGGAGAAGAAAATGGCAACCCACTCCAATATTCTTTTTTCTTTAATTTTACTTTACAATACTGTACTGGTTCATATATGAACATGAATGAGCCACAGGTGTAAAAGTGTTCCCAATCCTGAACCCCCCTCCCATCTCACTCCCCATACCATCTCTCTGGGTCATCCCAGTACACAAGCCCCAAGTATCCTGTATCCTGTATAGAACCTAGACTGGCGATTCATTTCTTATATGATATTATACATGTTTCAATGATATTTTCCCAAATTATCACACCCTCTCCCTCTCCCACAAAGTCCAAAAGACTGTC
>SJYC01008537.1:0-13219 GCA_006408675.1 Madoqua kirkii
CATTTATTATAATCTATGAATGGCATGGTCTTTCATTCTTCACATAGATGGTGAAGGATAGAGCCTTGATCTTACTCGTAATGCCATCAAATGAAGCAAAGACAGAGATGTGGAAAGAAAATATTGACACCTAAATATCTGACAAGGTAAGGCAGTATTCACAGATAAAGATAGCAAAAAGAATCTAAGATATTAATGGATTCCAAAAGCTTAATGTCCATGTACAATTTTTGGTGCAAACACTTGAGTATATTATACAACAATTCAAGAATGAAGAAAATCAAGAATGTCAGAACAAGGAAGATCAAGTATTAAAGGACCAATAACAAGACATGAAATTACTTAAACAAAAAGTCTAAATGTGTGCAGTAAATGCCTTCCATATTTCCTACCAATACCACACAAAAATCTGGAAGTAGGTGGAAGTTTTTTGGTAATTTTCTCTCTTTATATATTTTATTAATAAAATTGATGATTTAAAAATATTCCTTTAACAGACTCACAGATATAGAAAACAGACTAGGGGTTACCAGTGGTGGAATGGGGGGCCAATGTAGGGATTTCGGGAAGTGAGAGGTACAAACCAGTGTGTAAAATAGGCTCAAGGATGTATTGTACAATATGGGGAATACAGCCAATATTTTGTAATAACTGTAAGTGGAAAGTAATCTTTTTAAATTGTATTAAAAATAAAATTTTAAATTAATAAATTGTTTAAATAAAAATATTGCTTTAAGTATATCTTTAACATTACTTTCATAATCAAAACAGGAACAAATGGTATTCCTAAAGGATATTGAACTTTGGGATATGATTTGATGAAAAGGGTGGTGAAATTAAATGCAAAAGGTTAAAATTTTGCTGAAGCTTCATCACTTATTAGTGTTTTCAATATATGATTCTTATCTAGACAGATCATTTAAGTGCTGTATCCTCTATGCATGTGTGAATAGCAACAGCTTTTTGATAAAGAGTAAATTAGATGGGTTTCGTCAGAAATAATTTGTCAGCTTCAGGTGCTGTTTAGAGAAAAGCAAGGTTCTCACTGTGGTTTATTCTCTTTCTTAAGATCTCCAAGAATAGGGAAAACACTTCTGCCCTTATACTTTGCCTCCTGAAAGTATGGATTCTTTACATGTGCATATGTGTTCTGTTTTGTGTTCGTAACCCCCACATATTAAAAATAACTATTCAAATTTTCAAGAAAACAAAGCCATAAATCTTCACTTTTATTCTGCTAAAAGCTTTATCTTAGAATCTGTTTTGGCTCTTTTGTTGTTCTCATCTGAACTTTTTCCAAGAGTCTCAAGCAAGTTGAGACATGTTATGCTAAAAAGAACTGAGTCATTGGTGAATCATATCCCTCTACATGAATTTTGACCCTCAGCTGGGCTAACCGCAGCCTATTCTTGTTTTCCCTTAATTCACAGATAAATGTTGAGAAGAAGACATCCCATGACATGGATACTACCCTAAGTATAACCAATGGCTCAAGGTTTCAAGTGACTGAATTTGTCCTAATGGGGTTTCCAGGCATTCACAGCTGGCAACACTGGCTCTCCCTGCCCCTGGCTCTACTCTACCTCTTAGCTCTTGGTGCCAATCTCCTCATCTTGATTACCATCCATCATGAGTCTACCTTACACCAGCCCATGTATTACCTCCTTGGCATCTTGGCTGTGGTGGACATTGGCCTAAGTACTACCATCATGCCCAAAATCCTGGCCATTTTCTGGTTTAATGCCAAAACCATCAGTCTCTCTGAGTGCTTTGCTCAGCTGTATGCCATCAACTCTTTCATGTGCATGGAGTCAGGCATCTTCCTCTGCATGGCTGTGGATAGGTATGTAGCCATTTGCTATCCCCTTCAGTACTCTTGCATAGTCACTGAGACTTTTGTGATCAAAGTCACACTGTCCATGATGCTCAGGAATGGCCTGCTGACCATCCCAGTGCCTGTGCTTGCTGCCCAGAGACACTACTGCTCCAGGAATGAGATTGACCACTGCCTGTGCTCTAACTTGGGGGTCACCAGTCTGGCCTGTGATGACATCACTATTAATAGATTTTACCATTTGGCCTTGGCCTGGTTTATGGCTGGGAGTGACATGGGTCTGGTCTTTGCTTCCTATATGTTGATTATTCGCTCAGTGCTGAGGTTGAACTCCGCTGAAGCAACATCTAAGGCCCTGAGTACCTGCAGCTCTCATCTCATCCTCATCCTCTTTTTCTACACCGCTATTATTGTAGTGTCTGTCACCCATCTGGCAGAAAGAAAGTTTCCCATCATCCCTGTTCTTCTCAATGTGCTGCATAGTGTCATCCCCCCAGCCCTTAACCCTATGGTGTATGCCCTTAGGACCCAGGAGCTGAGAGTGGGCTTCCAAAGGTTGTTTGGTCTGAGTGAGAATATGTCTAGGAAGTGAGCCAGCTTTAAATAGCAGAAAGTTATCACTGGTATTGAAAGTGCACAGGATTTGGAGCCCAGTTGTTCTGGGACAAAATTTTAATATCACAATTAGTAGGATCATCAATTCAAATTAATTCACCTGTTTTGCATAGTACATACTATGTGCAAGGCACTGTTCTAGACATTTCACAAATATTAACTCATTTAATTCCCAGAACAACCTTGTGAAGCAAGACCCATTGTTACTTACACATTTTGCAGATGAGGCAAGAAAGTTGAGAAACTTTCCTAAGATCAAATAGGAAGGAAGTTGTAGAGTGAGGTTGGAACCCAAGCAAAACTTAGGCTATGAATATTCAAGGAATTGAATCATCTTACTTTGACAGAGTTAAACAGAAAGGCTTTATTGTATCTATGGACAAGGCTTATCTATGAACCATCTGCTTTCACTTGTTTTTTCACAGTGATCCCATACACCCAGAGCAGAAGTATTGCAGCTGATAAAAAGTAGTGTGCAAATGCATGGGTCAAACTGCCTGTTTCTCTTTCCATATGGTGCTTGGAGTACGTCCCTGAGATCCTTTAACATTCTGAGGAGGGGAAAATAAATCCCAAAGGAACTACTGGAATTTCTTCTAATCTTACCATCCAAGAGATTGGATTTCCATAGAGTTAAACAGAAAGGCTTTATTGTATCTATGGACAAGACTTATCTATGAACCATCTGCTTTCACCTGTTTTTTCACAGTGATCCCATACACCCAGAGCAGAAGTACTGCAGCTGATAAAAAGTAGTGTGCAAATGCATGGGTCAAACTGCTTGTTTCTCTTTCCATATGGTGCTTGGAGTAAGTCCCTGAAATCCTTTAACATTTTGATGAGGGGAAAATAAATCCCAAAAGAACTACTGGAATTTCTTCTAATCTTACCATCCAAGAGATTGAATTTCCGTTCTACCAACAGGTTGATAAGGATAATTCAGACAAAGCCTCCCAGGTAGAATAAGGGGAGAGAGAGAATGGAAAACTAACAAATTAGTAAAAACTATGTGGCTAAGATCTGAGTGTCAAAGAAAACTCAGACAGATTTCTTTTCTGTTCTGACATATAAAAAGAACTTAAGTTGCCACTCCCATCCTCATATCAAGATGAACCTGAACAAACTAAAAATCAACTCTTTTTCTGCACCCATCAGAGAACTGAAGTCACAGAACTAACCAACAACCTGGAGTCAGAGAAATACCCCCCACACCAGGTAGGATATGTCTCTAGTAAAGTCTTTCCCCCTGGAGAGGAGGCCTCTAACATGGAGCATGCTCTGAACTTATTTCACAATCTATTCTTGAATCTGTACTGTACAAATCTGCTAGAATTGCTGGATTTAAAGTGTGGAGCCTCCCTAAGACTGCAGCTCCAAATGTTTCTCGTTTTCATGCTAGTCCACACACACCCTCCAGGATTTGTCTAAATTACCTTTGAAGTTTCCTACTGGTTTATGGCTCCAGTAGCTTCTGCTCCTATTAGCCAGATTCTCTGTATTCTCTGTCTTTACCTGTCCCCCCAAATTTGGGGGTAGAAGTTACCCTGCAATGTCAATTCTCTGATGAGTCCAAGAAAAGTCACTGAATTTCCTTTTTTTCAGCTTTTTGTTGTTGTTGTTGTAAGGATAGGAGTGATGATAAAAAGCTCTTTACAGGTCAGAAGTTCTAGTATTGGATTACAACTGAAGTACAAAATAAATATCCATGACTCCTTTCTGATATAAATAAATGATCCAATAAATAAATATGTAAGGGAGAATAGACAAACTCCTTAAGCAGAAAAATTCTATATATGTAGATACACCCAGAAGGCAATGGCAACCCACTCCAGTACTCTTCCCTGGGAAATCCCATGGATGGAGGAGCCTGGTAGGCAGCAGTCCATGGAGTCGCGAAGAGTCGGACATGACTGAGCGAATTCACTTTCACTTTTCACTTTCATGCATTGGAGAAGGAAATAGCAACCCACTCCAGTGTTCTTGCCTGGAGAATCCCAGGGACGAGGGAGCCTGGTGGGCTGCGCACAAAGTCGGACACAGCTGAAGCGACTTAGCAGCAGTAGCAGCAGATATACCACCTTCAAGTAGGTGAGGTATAATTCCGTATTTCTTAAGTGCATAGTGATATCTTCCCAGAAGTCTGCCTTGGCTGCAAGTAGAAAAAGGAAAATACAACAAAAACATGTATTTGAATGCCTAAATTTTATGGATTTGTATACCTTCTTCTTCAATATGCTGTCAGTTAGCTGAATGTTAGCAATTTCTTGAATCAAACTGACCTTCCCCAACTGCAGATTCCCTGCAGATATAGGACCTTTAAAAATGGGGTTACCACATGGTTGAGAGCCATAGAGACACATGGTTTAGAGACTAGGAGAGAGAAAAGGACTGGGCTCTATTCAACTTTTTTTTTCATTAACTGCTCAGATTAAGACACTTAAGAGCATCCTCCAACTCTGGAGAATGAGTGAAGAGTGAACAGAAGTATTACAGCAAAGGACCGGCCAGCACGTGGCACAGAACATCAAGAAGGAGAGAGATGTGCCTCCTTAACTTTAGATAACAAACTATTAGGATTGTGTTTGGCTGTATATGAGACAATAGATAATAGTGGCCAACCAAACTGGAGCTTATTTTTCTCATCACACACACATACACGTCACAGTCAGGCAGTTCAGAGTTATTAAAGCAGCACTGTTGTACCATGCTGGAAAAGGTTGAAGGCAAAAACAGAAGGGGGCAGCAGAGAAAGAGACAGTTAGATAGCATCACCAACTCAATGAACATGATGTTGAGCAAACTCCAAGAGATAGTGAGGGACAGATAAGCCTGGAGTGCTGCAGGCCATGAAGTTGCAAAGTGTCAGATATGACTTAGCGACTGAACAACAGCAACAATTGTGACATGAAGGCATCAGGCTCTTGCAGTTTTCTGCTCTGTCATTCTAAATTATAGATACCGTACTCCACATTAATCCCCACATTCCAAAAAGAAGGAAGCTATTTTAAAGGGAGTCTTGACAGAATTTTACTCATACTTCTTTGGCCAGAAATGAGTCTGATGTTCAGATCTGATTGCAAGAAAAACTCAAAAGTTAAGTCTTTTACATTCCCAGCCTCTGTGATGGTGGAATGTTATAGAAAGTTGGGTTTGAATACGTTCTGAATGTACTAACTTCTGAAAACAGAAAATATACATCACATTCTTTCCATGCAATATTTTCAGAAATATATAACATAATTTGCAATGAAGAAGGTCTCAAAGATTCCAGAGTAAATTAAGTTCCAAAGATCTCTGAATCTACATGACAAATTTAACATTCACAGGAGCCTCCTCCTTCCACTCTAAAACCTAGTAATACTGACAAGATAGTCAATAGTAAGTCAGTCTATAACATGATACAAAACAAATGCAGAGCCATTTTAAAAAGAGAAAATGTAAAGAAACTCCAAAAGAAGAAAGACATCTATAACAGAATTATTGGAAAGAATGGAAGCCCAAAAGGTGCATGGAAAAGGACTGCTACAAACATAATACTGATTCAGATTCAGAAATATCTGATTCTAAAAGAGTGGGGAGGGGGACAGCATGAGAAAATCAACTTGCTGATTAATGGGTAGCAGAGTAGGAGCAAGCAGGCAGGGGAGTCTTTTGCACATACACTGTTAGACCAAAAGTGAGCCAAAAGTCAGGCAAGAGGGGTAAGTGTTCCAGAATAGTGGTGACTGGGTCAGAAAATAGGACAGTGACCCAAATAGATGCAAATATTCATGCCCCATGAGACATGGAAAAGAAGCTTAACCATAAATCTACCCCTGGCACACCCCATATCTCCCCACAACAGGCTGCATCAAACAAATATAGCAGCATTCTGAGATTGCCAACTAGAAAGAAAAACAATTAGCCAATGACCAAGATGGCTTGGTCTAAACTTTAGACAGATTTCTTCCCTGTTAGCATCTAACCTCCCTATTCTTAGGACATTTGCTTGAGAAAACTTGTAAATTCTTTCTCTACCCTTTTGCCATATAAATAAACCTCTCAATCTTCTCTCAGTTTTACAACCTAGAAATAAATGTCTTTCTCAAGACCTGGGAACTTTCTCCTAAAATATAAACATCGAAGGAGATAGCACCCTATCTCTCATCCTCTATGGAGCCTAACTTCTAAGAGCAGCAATTAGCAAACACAGATGGCCTAATCACAGACAAAAGCCTTTGCAATCTCAGGAATAACTCCATATGCTTGACAAATCTCAGGAATAACTCCATATGCTAACTCCTACTGATCAACCTCTCCCTAAAGTCCTCCACTACTTTTCCACAAGCGCAGCCCAGGGCTGAAACCCATTTCTCCTGACACCTACCCCAGCCCAACTCCACCTTTTGTTTTAGTATAACTGAGTATCTAGACCTGGTCTGTGTTGTCTCCTCCACTGCTGGCAATAGTATCAAATAAAATCAATTTCCATTTGCTCATCCTGTTCACTGCAATTTTTCTTTACTAGCAAATACAAAATTTTTGAGGAAAATCAACATGAAAGAGTGACAAACATAACTTATGTTTACAAACATAACTCACACCGGAAAAGACAGAATAAATTCAACAACATCAACCCCAAAAAGAAACTCCTCTATGCCAGCTCTCTACTTCAGCAATCCAGTCACTCAACCCTTCACAGCTAGAGATGGTGACATGTGCTGTTACTTACGAGCCCTAGATAACTGCATTTAGGATCACTTAGGATCTCGTACTGACCACATCCTTATAAATCGTCCCTTTGTAAGCAATTTGAGAAATAGTACAAAATTTTTGAGCCTCCCTGATAGCTCAGTTAGTAAAGAATCCACCTGCAATGTAGGAGACCCTGGTTAGATTCCTGGATCGGGAAGATCCACTGCAGAGAAGGTAGGTTACCCACTCCAGTATTCTTGGGCTTCCCTGTGCTCAGCTGGTAAAGAATCCACCTGCAATGTGGAAGACCTGGGTTCGATTTCTGCATTGGGAAGATCCTCTGGAGAAGGGAAAGGCTACCCATGCCAGTATCCTAGCCTGGAGAATTCCATGGACTATATAGTCCATGGGGTCTCAAAGAGTCAGACATGACTGAGTGACTTTCACTTGTAAGTAATTTGAGAAATAGTAAAGTTTTGGCAAGAATGTGGAGAAAAGGGGATACCTGTAATACTGTCGGCGGAAATGAAAGTTTGTGCAGCTCTTATGGAAAACAGTATGGGTTTCCTCAAAAAATTAAAAATAGAACAAATGTATCACCCAACAAGTCCACTCTTAGTATTTATCCAAAGAAAAGTAAAAATACTAATTTGAAAAGACACCTGTACCTCCATGTTCACTGCAGCTTAGAAGATAATAGGCAGATCCTGAGGACAGAGGAATGAGACTGGAAAGTACCACGGAAAGACCTAGGGATAAATATGTGGAACAGAGTTGTTTTAAGTGGACAGTCATTTACTGAGGTGCACGATATGGGAGAGAGGAAGTCTGTTGACAGAGGAGAACGTGATTGCATACACTCAATTCTGCTGTGTCACTTGGTTTGAATATACAAATATGTCCCAAAACCAGTGATATGTTTTGAAACAATTTGAGTGCAACTGAATTTCACATTTGCCCTTGGGCCATTTAGTAACATGGGTTGAATGAAGAAAGCTGCATCAAGCTGAAAACAAACTACGTTCGAAGTACACAAAACACACACGCTCAGCACACACTCCAAATATCTACCAGCTACCTCCATTCACTTCACAATTTTCCATTTGATTTCAGATAGTTATTTCTACCACTTCAAAATGACTCATAAGCTGCAATCTGTTTACTTACTTTCACAAACTTCATGTCTTTTTCAAAGTATTGTATTCTTTGTAGTATTTGTGTTGTTCTTAATCATTTAACATGTGTAAAACTCTGGTACTGTTTATATTTTTCTCTCTCTCTTTTTTTTACATGCCATTGACAAAGTTTTTGCATACTGTGCTCCTAACTCCATTCTTTAATAAATCCTATGGATTTCATGTGGGATTTGCATAGCATGGTGATTTTTAGGATTTTATAATGTAACATGTGTCACATTATAACAAAACTGACTTTACTTGCTGGAATGAGTGGGAAACCCAGCTGTGGATAGAAGGGAGAACACATCTTTTTTTTTTCCAGCCATACAAGACCTTAGGATCAAACCTGTGCCCTTTGAGGTGGACGCTCAGAGCCCTAACTTCTGGACAGCCAGGAAATTCCTGAGAACACAGCTTATACCTACAATTCACCCTGGCAGAACTGTTCATCTGGTGGTACTGCCTCCCAAGATTAGGTTTGAAAGGGATGGTTCACAGATGACCAAGATAAACCCCCAAAGTCACCAAGGGTCCCTCTTGCTGGAGTAAAGCAATAACCTGACTCAAGCAGGGAGCCAAGGAGGGTCAGCGCAAGATCAGGTCATTTCACAGCTGTGATGTAGACTCCAAACCCCAGGAGTGGTAGGGAGGGCGATAGATTTGCGCTGAGCCACAAACATCTAAGCAGAGGCAGCAGCAGCCATGGGCGGAAGCAGCCCTGAAGGACACACCAACCTGATGACAGCTTCATGGTGCTTCAAGGAGCCTCTGCAGTAGCAAGGAAACCAGCCAATGCCAAGACACTGGGAGGGGAATCAGGGAGGCAGCCCACCCTGCTAGGATTCTGTCCTGGACTATATTCGGGCTCTCACTATCCTTGGATTTCTCAACTTGCCTGTCTTTATCTTTCATTAGTCTCTTCACTTGTGCAAGGATTAATAGCTGTATCTGGAACAAGGCCAAGGAGATGAGGCCAAGGTCTAACGGTCCTTGTTGAAAATGGTGAGGCAATGCAGCCAGAGGACTATGCAAACAAAACTTCTCAGCTATCACAGGGTCAGGCACAACTAGAGAGCCTGTGCACAATGAAAAATCCTAAGACCTGATGCAGCCAAATAAATAAATGTTTTTTAAAATAATATAAATGAAAATAAATACAAGAGGTAGTTCCTGCCTAAGTAGAACTATACATATTGTTTTCAATAAGAAGAATTTATATTTAAAAGTTGCACATATGGAATACAACTGAAATGCCCATCAGTTGATGAATGGATAAACAAAACAAGGCATATCCATATATTGAAATACTATTCAACAACAAAAAAGAATGAAGTACTGACACTATGTTACATGATACAACACTTATAAATCTTATAAACACTATGCTACTGTTTATAATAGCCAGGACATGGAAGCAACCTAGATGTTCATCAGCAGACGAATGGATAAGAAAATTGTGGTACATATACACAATGGAGTACTACTCAGCCATTAAAAAGAATACATTTGAATCCGTTCTAATGAGGTGGATGAAACTGGAGCCAATTATACAGAGTGAAGTAAGCCAGAAAGAAAAACACCAATATAGTATACTAACACATATATATGGAATTTAGAAAGATGGTAATGATAACCCTGTATGCGAGACAGCAAAAGAGACACAGATGTATAGAACAGACTTTTGAACTCTGTGGGAGAGGGAGAGGGTGGGATGATTTGGGAGAATGGCATTGAAACATATATACTATCATGTAAGAAATGAATCACCAGTCTAGGTTCAATACAGGGTGCTTGGGGGCTGGTGCACTGGGATAACCTAGAGAGATGATATAGGGAGAGAGGTGGGAGGGGGGTTCAGGATTGGGAACTCATGTACACCTGTGGCAGATTCATGTCAATGTATGGCAAAACCAATACAGTATTGTAAAGTAAAATTAAAAAAATAAACTTTATGGCAACAAAACAAAAAAATGAGGTGGCAAGAATACAAGAACTGTACAAAAAAGATCTTCATGATCCAGATAACCACAATGATGTGATCACTCACCTAGAGCCAGACATCCTGGAATGGGAAGTCAAGTGGGTCATAGGAAGCATCACTCTGAACAAAGCTAGTGGTGGTGATGGAATTCCCGTTGAGCTGTTTCAAATCCTAAAAGATGATGCTGTGAAAGTGTTGCACTTAGTATGCCAGCAAATTTGGAAAACAGCAGTGGCCATAGGACTGGAAAAGGTCAGTTTTCACCAATCCCAAAGAAAGGCGATGCCAAAGAATGCTCAAACTACCACACAATTGCACTCATCTCACAAAATATAGTATACTAACACATATATATGGAATTTAGAAAGATGGTAATGATAACCCTGTATGCGAGACAGCAAAAGAGACATAGATGTATAGAACAGACTTTTGAACTCTGTGGGAGAGGGAGAGGGTGGGATGATTTGGGAGAATGGCATTGAAACATATATACTATCATGTAAGAAATGAATCACCAGTCTAGGTTCAATACAGGGTGCTTGGGGGCTGGTGCACTGGGATAACCTAGAGAGATGATATAGGGAGAGAGGTGGGAGGGGGGTTCAGGATTGGGAACTCATGTACACCTGTGGCAGATTCATGTCAATGTATGGCAAAACCAATACAGTATTGTAAAGTAAAATAAAAAAAATTTTTTAACCACTATGCTAATTAAAAGAGCCAGACATAAAAAGTCATATATTGTATAATTCCATATATATGAAATGTGCTTAATAGACAAAGCCATAGAGACAGAAAGTAGACTAGTGTCTGTTGGTAGCTGGGATGCTGAGGGAATGATGATAATTGCTAATGGGTAACAGATTCCCTTTTGTGAAGAAAAAAGTGTTCTGGAATTAGATAATGGGTGATAGTTGCACAACTGTGAATATACTAAAAACTATTGAACTGTATGCTTTAAAGGGTAAATTTGTAGCACATGAATTAAGCAATTATTTTTTTAATGTTGCCAAATGTTGGTCTAACAGTCAAAGCAGCAGATTTTCATTCAGCGTAGTAAAAAAAACGATTGTGTATAGCAAGAATGTAACAAATTCTTCTGTGGCTTGACAAAGGCTGACCTCGCTCACCATATGTGGAACCAATTTGTATTGAAAACACAAAGCTTCCTGGAAGAAAGATAATGAGACCACCTGCCCCAAAATATCTTCATTTTGTAGTTTACTATAATATAACCTTCCCTGATGAGTGGTTGAAGATGATCTCAACAAAGTCTAGACTATCTGCATCTTTTTGTCATGAATTTTTTTTAATTGAAGTATAGTTGATTTACAATATTTGTTTCAAGTGTTTTGCCACACAGATAAAAAACAGATTTGACAAATGGAGGGGGTTAGTTCCCATACTTCTCATGGTTTCATATCCTTCAGTTCAATTCAGTTCAGTCTCTCAGTCATGTTCGACTCTTTGCAACCCCATGAACCACAGCACGCCAGGCCTCCCCATCTATCACCAACTCCCAGAGTTTACCCAAACTCATGTCCATTGAGTCGGTGATACCATCCAACCATCTCATATTCTGTCATCTCTTTTTTCTCCTACCCTCAATCTTTCCCAGCATCAGGGTCGTTTTAAATGAGTCAGCTCTTTTACATCAGGTGGCCCAAGTATTGGAGTTTCAGCTTCAACATCAGTCCTTCCAATGAACACCCAGGACTGATCTCCTTTAGGATGGACTGGTTGGATCTCCTTGCAGTCCAAGGGACTCTCAAGAGTCTTCTCCAACACCACAGTTCAAAAGCATCAATTTTTCTGTGCTCAGCTTTCTTTATAATCACATCCATACATGACCACTGGAAAAACCATATCTTTGACTAGACTTCATAGCCTTACCCTTCTTAGTTTCTTAGTCTTTCTTCAATCTGGTAAGATAGTAAGCTCCAATGTTGCTTACTATTGGAATAAGCTCCAATTTTACTTACAACCTGTGTTCTATCTTGGTTAACTGCAATGCAAAACATGGAACAGTGTCTATGCAATTTATCTAACCTCCCTCTTTTTTCTCTCATTTGTACACTGGGAACAACCCTATTACCATATGTAACTGGGATGTTGATGAAATTGAAAGAGAATAGAAGAAAATGTACATTGAATGTGCATCCTTCCAGGCTTCTCTGTCCATGAGGTTTTCCATGCAAGAATACTGGAGTAGGTAGCCTTTCCTTAGCCAGGGTATCTTCTCCACCCAGGGATCAAACCTGGGTCTCCTGAATTATAGGCAGATTTTTTACCAACTGAGCTACCAGGGGAGCACGTACTGTCCATAAAGAAGTAATATTTTAAATTTTTGCAATAAAATTCAAATCTTGGGCAAAGAATTCCAAGTGCCTTTGGTGAGGGGGTGGGGGGTTCTAAATGAATTTTTACTGTTTTTCTCTCTCCAGCGAACCTGTGTAAAAGTCAGTGTCTAGCACAGGACTCTGAACCCCAGCACTGCCTAACAAATTCTATGTGAATGACTCATAGGACAATAGATTTAGTATCTTTCTCGATATATATATTAAAAAAATTCTGGACTATGTACTGAGGATAGAATTCATGAGGCTTGTGAATTAATTCACACATGGGTAGCATCAGCTCCTTGGAAGACAGATTCTCCACTGCTGTGGAGCAGTGATAGGAACCATTAGGTGACCACTTGGAATATGTAGTTTAATGTAGAGCAGGACGTGAAAGCAGAAAACCTCAGTAATCAGCCCTTAAACCAGGATGGGTGGACTTGAGAGCTGTGTTTAAAGATAGCTGTGTAAAGAGAAGTTGAACTCCTTTCCAGCAAGTCATGCTGACTCTTCCACCAATGATCAGCAATTTCAGACTCCAAAGTGTAGGAGGAGAAGAGAAGTAATCACTGACGAGGCTTCCACATTAACCCAATTG